>JARQOD010008594.1:0-35003 GCA_033576555.1 Oophaga sylvatica
TTCATAGAAAAGGAGTGAAGTTTTATTACCCTCTGATTGGGGCTGTGTTTTGTTTGTGATGACCCTAAAAGGTCAGGGAGCAGATTCCTTAAATGTTGTAGAACGACATAAAACCTGGGATATATTCATCCCAGCACTAAGAGTGTCAAAGGTCATCATAAGTTTATATTCCCAACTTTTCTATCCTTCTCCAATTTGAAGTTAGATTTTAATACAATAATTCCATATCGTCATGCTATGACCGGGCATACAAAAGTGTTTGGCCACAGGGGGTAAATCCATTCTTTTTTCTTAAGATATCAATAAGAGAAAAAAAGAATGGATTACCTGTGGCCAAACACTTTTGATGCCCGTCATAGCATGACAGATATGGAATTACTTGTATTAAAATCTAACTCAAAACGAGAAGGATAGAAAAGTCTGGAATATAAACTTATGATGACCTTTGACCTCTTAGTCTGGATGAATATACCCAAGTTTTTGTCGTTCACAACATAAGAAATCTGCCTCCCTGACCTTTTAGGGTCATCACAACACAACACCAGACCCCAAATCAGAGGTAATAAAACCTTCACTCCTTATCTATGAACTAGTCATATTATGTAATCCCTCTGCCATAATGACAGTTTCTGCTTCATGTCAATTGTCCTACCTATTTGCATTTTTTCTGTGCTATTTTGTGTATAAATATGTGATTCTCAGAGTTTGTATTAGTCTATGCCTGATGAAGAGACCTGAGTAGTCTCGAAAGCTTGCAATTGTTACCATCTTTTCAGTTAGCCATTAAAAGGTATCAACCACTGAGGACTCCAAGTCTAAATTTTTCTATCTACTGCTAACACGGTACGAAGATACACATCTTTCCTAATCCAAATACATAGTCATTTTAAAATGTTTTATTAGCCATTCATGCGTAAATTTGAAGGGACATTCCACAAGATTTGGCTCCATGCCACAAATTCAAGTGTGTAAGAATTCCTGGAAGAATATAAAGCAAAAGTGCTGAACTGGGCCCTGGCAATTCACCAACTTAAACCTATAGAAAATTTGTGGAGCATTGTGAAAGGCGTCTTGGCAAAATGGACTGTACAACCAAAGAACGCAGATAACAGTGCCATACAAGTGTGGTTTCCATGATGAAGAATTGAAGAATTTATGCAAAAATTTTGGTAAATCAATGGCAAAATGCATTGAAAATCTCATATCTGCTAAGGCCTCTTTCACACTTAAGTCGTGCGACGTCAGTCAAAATCCACCAAAGTGTGAAAAAAACCGGATCCTCCATTTTTTTTGGTGGATCCGCTTTTTTTCCCATTGACTTGCATTAGGGAGATTTTTGACGGATGGTCGTCCGTTAGATCCGTTTTTTGACGTATCCGCCGTAAATTTATGTGTCCGCCATTTTTGGAAAACGTTCAATGCAACATTTTTTGTGTGCGTCAAAATGGCAGACTATGGGATCCGTCAAAAAACGGATCTAACGGACAACCATCCGCTAGCGGATCCGTTGCTCCCATAGAAAATCCATTCAAAATGCCCCGAACACTGTCCGGGTCTCTCTCTCTCGCTCCTCCGTGCCAGACATGCATACCTGCATTTCAGGGTTAGATTCCGGTTGAAAAGTTTTATGGCGGATCCGTCAGAAAACTGATCCGTTTGCATCCGTTTTCAACTTTTCTGGCGATCCGCTATTTTCACCACTTGGCGGATTTTAACTGACGCCCAAACAACTGAAGTGGTGAAAGAGGCCTAAAGGAGACAATTTATTTCTAAAATTAGTATGTAACAGGCATTCTAACATTATTAATAAAAATCAAAAATATTTTTTTTTTTCTTTGTCCAATTAATTTGCCAAAAACGTAGATCACAGGAACTCCGGGGGCATATACATCACAGGAATGCAAATACAGTACATGAGAACTGGGAGCGGAACATATTCATCACAGAAAACTCTTGGGGGTATATACAGCACAGAAACTCTGGGGGACATATAGATCACAGGGTGCATAAGGGCATAAACAGCACGAAGACATGAAGGCATATACAACAGGAGACATGGGCAATACACGGACATGTCTAGGAAACGTGGACATTTACAGCACAAACATAGGGCATATACAGCGTAGTGATATGGGGTCATATACAGCACAGCAGACAAGGGACATATGAAGCACAGAGACATGGGTCATATACACACGAAACAGAGCATATACAGTACAGGATTCTCTGGGGCATATACGCACAGGAGACATGAAGGCATATACAGCACAGAACATGGGGGAATATATAGCACATGTCCAGGAAACGTGACATTTACAGCACAGGAGACATAGGGCATATACAGCATAGTGACATGGGTCATTTACAGCACAGAGACATGGGCATATACAGTACAGAGACATGGGCATATACAGTACAGAGTCTCTGGGCATATACGGCACAGGAGACATGAAGCATATACAGCACAAGAGACACGGGGGCATATAACACACATGTCCAAAAAGTGGACATTTACAGCACAGGAGACAGGGCATATAGAGAGCAGGTGACATGGGTCAAATACAGCACAGAGAACGTGGGGGCATATACAGCACAGGAGACGTGGGGGCATATACAGCACATTAGACAGTGGGCATATACAGCACAGGAGACATGGGGGCATATACAGCACAGGAGACATATAAAGCAAAGGAGACGTGGAGGCATATACAGCACATGTCTAGGAGACATGTGACATTTACAGCAAAAGAGACATGGGGCATATACAGCACATGTCTAGAGACATGTGACATTAAAACACAGAACAGGGGCATATACAGCACATGTCTAGGAGAACATGTGGACATTTAAAACACAGGAACATGGGGCATATACAGTGCAGTGACATGGGGCATATACAGCACATGAGACATTTGTCATATACAGCACAGAGCATGGGCATATACAGTTCAGTGACATGGGGCATATACACACAGGAGAACTCTGTGTCATATACATGCAGGTGACATGGGGGCATATACAGCACATGAGACATTGTGTCATTACACGCACAGGACATGGGGCATAACAGTTCAGTGACATGGGGCATATACAGCACATGAACCATTGTGTCATATACAGCACAGGAGGCAGGGCATATACATTCAGGTGACATGGGGCATATACAGCACAGGGACTCTGTGTCATATACAGCACAGGTGACATGGGGCATATACAGCACAGGAGACATGGGGGCATATACAGCTCAGGTGACAATGGGGCATATACAGCACAGGGGACTCTGTGTCATAACTACAGTGCAGGTGGCAATGTGAGCAATATTCCAGCACAAATGCTCTGGGCTGCCACTGCAGTGTTCATTTGCGGGTCAGGAATGCACTGCGCACTGACTGTCCCACAAAATACGTCCTCACTCTGGCCAGTGAAAGATCAGTTTCAGAGCAGAAATCACAAATTTTCTCATAATATACTGTATAGACAAAGTTGCTTATTTTCATGTGTACTATGATTTATTAAATAAAAAATAAAATGATGTTTTCTTCTTTATTGGGATTTTTCTTTCTTTGAATGAACTTGTAAACTGAATCATTTTATTTTTCCCCACCTCTTTCCCTCGCTTAGCCCCCTTCACATGTTCGTGTTTCAGGTATGTGTGCAATCTGTTTTTTTCATGGATGCCACACATACTCATCATAACCATGGTGCTGCATATATGTCCGTGTGTTTGCACGGACTGTGTGTTGGTGCAAACCACACTGAGACGTCATTTTTTATAAGCAGCATGGATGACATGGACCAATACAAGTCTATGGGTCTGTGTAAACACATGGCATCCATGTGTCATCTGTGTGCCGTCCTTGTGCTGTAAGTATTTAACATTTGAGAAGCTTTGTAATTGATTTTTCTTAAAGGGGTTGTCCACTACTAGGACAACCCCTTCTTAAACTAAGTGTTCGACCCCAATAAAATAATAAAGCCTATACTCACCTCCCAAGCCTTTCAAACACTGAGGACACTGGTACTGTTTTTTCCTGTACCAGTGTTATACGGATGTGTGAAGTGGGCCTTACTTTAGCTGAACTTCATTGATATACAGTATGTGTTTTAAATATACTGTGCAATTATTTAATGAAAAAACGAGGTGAATATGATTGTTCCTTCCACAAAAGTTGTCAAGCAGATTTCCTAGTCTTAGAAGTGTCATCTTTTACTAGATATGCGGTAATGATTCCCTCACATCGGTATCACTGCATGAATTACTCATAAAATAATTATAAAATAATTTACGGATATACTGAAAACACTCAGCCTTAAAAGGTGGATATGTAACAGTACATGATTTATCTAAGAAATGAGATGCTTTTTTTGTTATTCATACTAGTAAAATGTGCAGTGAAGCTTTGACTGAAATGTTATCTTGGAAGGTCACAGATTTATTATCCTGGGAGCATCCTTGTATTTGGCTTAAAACATTTATCAGCTGGTTGTAATATAAGCAGAGACGTCAGTGACCTGAATAACCTATCATACTCCTTAATTTTCCATACTGGTTAACAATCAGATAGCCATAAATGCAAATATCTTGCTTCTAAAAAATATCTATCCTATTAGATCATTATAGTATGATTACATAAACAAATCATAGCATGATATTTCTTTAAAATGCTCCTAGGTGTAACTTATTTTTTGCTATAGAAATAAAATATTATTTAAAAATCTTCAGCTCTTCCCTCTTTTAAAGGGAATCTGTCATCTGTTTTTTGTATGTAATCTAAGCACACCATGGTGTAAGGGAAGAAAGACTGATTACAGTGATGTGTCACTTACTGGCTGTGCTTTGCTGTTACAATACAATCAGGGTTTTATTTGCATGGGATTATCACTACAGGAGAATTGACCTTGTGCCTCCTTGTGCAACCCAGCACTGATTAGCAATTTTTTAGCAATATACATTGTACACAGAAAGCTGCTAATCAGTGGTATGTGCAGGTTACACAGGGCTTAGTATTCTAAACTCCGCTAAGTCTGCAGCAAAGAAAACAGTTATACTAAACTGTTGCACGTAGTAAACTTTTTAATACATCACTGAAATCAGGGTCTCTGTATCTACTTCATTCTGCTGTTAGATTACATATCAAAGCTTGCTGACAGATTCCGTCCAATGAAGTTCTACTGAAGCTAAGAATGTACAATACCTCTTACAAGTACTTTGCAGAAAGACAATCCACTGGTTACTTACAAACAGGTATCAAAACAGATAAGTGTTTTTTACAGCGTCTGCATCTCGATGTTAAAGGGAACCTGTCAGGTTCCAGTGCCTGCAGAACCACCAGAAGTTGAGCTTACATAACTAAATACCCTGCCTAACAGTCCCTGTATTACATTACATACATAAACAGTCCTTTAGAAAAAGTATTTGTAAAGTTTGTTTATAATATGTAAATGAGGCCTTTGACTAGTCAATGAGGCATTAGTGTTCCCTGTTATCACATACCTGTGGGCGTGATAGCATAACTTACAACCACCGGAATTTTTGCCAGGGCTATAAATACCTCTGAAGCAGGGTGTACGCGTGCCGGCTTTAAGGAGGTGCATGATCAGAAGACTTCTGCACTTCCGATCATGTGTAGTGTGCTTCTCCAGGGTCGGACTGGCCCACTGGAGAACCGGAAGATTTTCCGGTGGGCCCTGGCATCTGGGGTGCCCTGGCACCTGCTGGCATACAGGGGCCAGTTGCCTAGGGCCCCCGCTGCTCCAGGGGCCCCCAGCCGGTAGCGTGTCACTAATAGCAGCACACCACGCAGCTGCCATGGGGGCCCCGTGCCAGCGGAGCAGCAGCAGGTGACAGGAGGCAGGAGCCCCTGTCCCCGCTGCTAAAGAGAAATGAATATTCACTGCTTCCCACGCCCACATGGGCATGGGAAGCAGTGAATATCATTACTTACCTGTCCCTTTCCACCGCTGCACCGCTGTGTCCTCGGGTCCTCTTGCTGCGATGTTCAGGCAGAGGGCGCGGTGACGTGGTTAGTGTGCGCCGCGCCCTCTGCCTGAGCATTCACTGCCGGAGGACCCGAAGACAGGTAAATCTCTCAGGTAAATCTTATCAATGATTTAGATGAAGGAATTGAGGGTAAACTGATCAAATTTGCTGATGACACAAAGCTAGGAGGGGTAGCTAATACTAGAGAAGAGAGAGAGAGGATTCAAAAAGATATAAATAAACTGGAGCAGTGGGCAGCAACTAAGATGGATTTTAACAGGGAAAAATGCAAAGTACTATATCTGGGCAATAAAAATGAAAAAAACATATACAAAATGGGAGGAATAGGGCTAAGCAACATAACATGTGAAAAAGACTTGGGTATACTAATAGATCACAGCCTGAACATGAGTCAACAGTGTGATGCAGCAGCAAAAAAGGCAAATGCAATTCTAGGATGTATCAACAGAAGCATCCAGTCTAGATCACGTGAGGTCATTATTGCCCTCTACTCCTCTTTGGTCAGACCTCATCTGGACTACTGTGTCCAGTTTTGGGCACCACATTTTAAAAAAGACATCAACAAACTGGAGCAAGTTCAGAGAAGAGCCACCAGAATGGTGACAGGTCTGCAAACCATGTCCTATGAGGAACGGTTGCAGGATTTGGGAATGTTTAGCTTGCAAAAAAGAAGTCTGAGAGGAGACTTAATAGCTGTCTACAAATATCTCAAGGGCTGTCACATTGTAGAAGGATCATCTTTATTCTCATTTGCACAAGGAAAGACTAGAAGCAATGGGATGAAACTGAATGGGAGGAGACACAGATTAGATATTAGAAAAAACTTTTTGACAGTTAGGGTGATCAATGAGTGGAACAGGCTGCCACGAGAGGTGGTGAGTTCTCCTTCAATGGAAGTCTTCAAACAGAGGCTGGATAGACATCTGTCTGGGATGATTTAGAGAATCCTGCTTTGAGCAGGGAGTTGGACCAGATGGCCCAGGAGGTCCCTTCCAACTCTACTATTCTATGATTCTATGATTCTAGTAACACCCAAGTAATAGAGACAGAGAACAGCCTAACCTACATGAAAACATATTTCAATTTATATGGAATGGAAAACATTAATTTACTTTTGGACAACACAGTTAAGGAAATGAGAGCACTTTACAAGACAATAATTATAGCTTGTGCATCTAGAGAACAAAACAAATATAACATTATAATCTCATGAATTTTCAGCTTTAACTTTAAAAAGATGGTAACATAGTATGTCTGACATATTTTGTTGTCGTTTAAGACATATTTTACTTTTGCACTTTGACATGAACAGATGCAATTCAGTGTTGATGGTATCAACGAATACTGCAATACAGCAATTACATGTGCAAGTAAACTCCTTTTATGTGTCAGTTTATGAAAATGTTGTTTCATTTAACAACAGCTGGAAAACATCAAGTTTATTACCTCTACAAGAATATGCAATTATTTTTTACAAGAGTGGCATGTCGCACAATAATTCAAGTGATTATAGCAAACACTATAAATTAACTTTTGACACATTTATATTTTATCCTAGTAAAACATGATAATGTATATCTTTTCCAGTACATGGAGATATACATACTGTATATATATATATATATATATATATATATATATATATATATATACAAGTATATATAATACTGTATATACCGTATATATATATATATATATATATATATATATATATATATAAATGAATTTCCCATTAATTTTTTCGCTTCTTTTCACGTGACGCCAACAAGCTTAAATGTATTTAATTGGGATTTTATGTGATATGCCAAAATAAATCAGCAAGTGTTGTGTAGTTTAAAGGAAATGATACATGGTTTTCTAAGTATTTAAAAAATTTCAGTCTGACAAAAGCCTTTACTTACACACAGAAATTGTTAGGCTCCTTTTGAATTTTCAAAAGACATGAGCGAAACTCCTCAAATGTACAGAGAAAGGTGATGCAGTTAGATAAGACCAAAATAGACCATTTTGGCCACCAAGGTTAATGCTAATCTAGCACCAAACCAACACAGCACATCACCTCAAGAACAATATCCGCTCAGTAAAACAAGGTGGTGGCAGCATCATGTTGAGGAACTGTATTTCTGCAGCATGGAGAAGAAACATGGTCCGTGTAGAGGGGAAGATGGATGGTGCAAAATACAGGGATATTCTTGAGCAAAACCATTTTCAGTCTGTCAAAGATTTGAGACTGGGACGGAGGTTCACGTTTCATTAAGATAATTACCCATACTGTTAAAGCAACATTCGAGTGGTTTAATGGGAAAAGTGTAACTGTTTTGGAGTGGCCTAGTCAAAGACCAGACCTTAATCCAATTGAGAATCTGTGGTCAGACTTGAAGATTGCTGTTCATCAAAAGGAAACCATCTAACGTGAAGAAGCTGGAGCAGTATTGTCTTGAGGAATGGGCAAAAATCCCAGTGGCAAGATGCGGAAATCTCATAGAGACTTATCCAAAGTGACTTGCAGCTCTAACTACTGCAAAAGGAGGTGCTACAAAATACCTACTTTAGGCTACTTTCACACTTCAGGCTTTTTGTGTCAGGCATAATCCGTCCTATGCCTGACAGGACGGATCCGGCGCTGATTTTAAAAAACTGATGCAACTGATCAGGTTATTTGCCGGATCCGTCCTGACCTTTTCATCCCGGAAATATAAAATTTCCATGTTGAAAATGCAGTTATCAAGGCACTATCAGGCGGCTCCGGAAAAAAAAAAAACGTTGCAACCAGCGTCTTGTCCGGCCGCCGGAATGTACATTTCCGACGGATCCGGCCAAAAACGGATGCAACGCAGTGACATCAGGCGCGATTCGGCGCTAATGTAAGTCAATGGTAAAAAAACGCATCCGGTATCGGATTTTTTTTTTAAAAACACGCTGGATCGCGCCTGATACAAAAAGCCTGAAGTGTGAAAGTAGCCTTAGGGGGTTATGCACACTAAAGTTTTCAGTTATTTTGACCTATTTGTTGTTTTCTTCACAATAAAAAGAAAACCAAATATTCACACTTGTAAGCATATTTTTTCATGAACTGATGCAAACCCTAAAAAAACAGTGAAATTCCAGGTTTTGAGGTAGCAAAACACAAAAAGTGCCAAGGGGGTGAATACTTTCACAAACCACTGTAGCAGCAACAAAAGGTAATAATGTTTTGTAATTATTACAAATAATAATTACAATTTTCCTTTACGATATTGTAAGTTTTAACATTTTATCTTGGTCAGAGCATTTGCTCTTCTCTTCTGGATGTATGTCTTATTCCATACTATACATACAGCATGTGATTCTTGCCAGCTCTTTTTCAAGTATACAGATAGACAAGTGCTTTTTTCTGCAATGTAAGACTCTCATGCTTACATTTTTCAAAGCGAACCTGCTAGTTGATACATGCTGCCTGGCCCAGGGGCAGCATGTATTAGCTACTGGCTGTATAAGCTCAGCATACATACTTTAAAATCCACTGAGGTCCAAGACACAGTGTAGACAAGTCAGACAAGCAGTGGGAGAAGCAGCCGGGGATCCACCTGTCCGACTACCGACTAGACTATAGTATGGCTCTGCCCCCTAGTTGAACACTAAGTCGGGCTGCATTACCATGCTGCATATCTGCACAGGATTGTGACCAATATTAGTGCTTGGAACAAAAGGCTGTTGTTCTGTTATTATTCTTTACTATCTCACAGAGCTGGAGAGGGAACCAGGAACCAAGCCCCATTGCTAAATTAGTCATGTTCTAATTACACATATAACCACAGAAAATAAAAATCATACAAAGTTTATTAGATAAACTATGAAACAGAATAAATAGATGATTGCCATCAAGGTCCCTGCCCTGTATTCTTCGAATGAAAAATGCATGGTCCATCATGGTTTTGTCACAAGTGAGTCAGATCATCCTGGGAGATATGGGAGTAGAAGATCACTGCATATTGTGAATCGCACATCTTCAATTTAGCCTGTGTGTTTGGATCCCATATTTATTGAATTTGGTTTCCTTTGGTGCTGAAGAGGTTAACAACCCTTTTTATGCTGGTCAGAAACATGCGGCTCCATTTCAGCTGCTTCTGATCTGGTTGTTAACTCTTCCTATAAAACCTGGCCAGACCCTCTCTGTCTTGGCAGTGATATCTTTGCTTCTTTACTCTTTGGAGAAGCTGTGCTGTATTGGAGATTGTTTTGCTACTGAAGATTGTTACATGCCGTTTTGGGTGTTTGTCTTCCTTTTTATTCCGATTCCCATTTGGATAATACCTGCCTATGCTTTCCTACTGTATACATCTTCCTACCCTTGGTAAATGTTTTGGCATGTAAGTTTCTTTTTACTCTACCTGTTTCTCTTAAGTGTTTAAACACTAACTTATCTGTCCCAGAACTCCTGGGGGAGGAGACAGCTTAGGACATTAACTGGAGCATAGTAAGGTTGGAGACTCGAGCATTTCTACCTTCAAGATTCCCCCAGGACATGGATATTGGGAGTCCCAGTTACCGGGACAGTTTGAGGCCCCTCTTCCCTACGGAAGAAAGTCACAGCGTGACAGGTTTGCCCTGCGCCACAGTTTGAGGAAGGCAAAGTTTGTCTGCATAGGAAATTTTTGTTACAATCAGAAGCCTGCTCTCCCAAACTCATAAACCGAGGGAAAAATAAGCATTTGATACTCTGCTGAGTCTGCAAATTTTCCCATCTACAAAGAATGGAGATGTCTGCAGTTTTAATCATAGGTACACTACAACTGTGAGAGACAGAATCTAACAATGAAAAGCAGAAAATCACATTGTATAATTTTTAACCCCTTTATTCCATCGGACGTAATATTCCATCCATGTGACCCTGGACCTCATTCCCATGGACGGAATATTACGTCCAGGGCGATCAGCTGCGCTCCCGGGGGGAGCGCTGCTAATCGCCGCCCGGTGTCAGCTGATTATCACAGCTGACACCCGAGACTGTGTGTCAGGAGCGGTCTTGGACCACTCCCGACACATTAACCCCTGGCACACCGCGATCAAACAAGATCGCGGTTTACCAGGGGCACAGGGGAGCATCGCGCAGGGAGGGGGCTCCCTGCACGCTCCCCTGAGACCCTCAGAACAGCGTGATGTGTCGCACTATTCCGAGGGACTCTCCTCCCTCCAAGGACCTGGATCCAAGATGGCCGCCGGGTCCTGCAGGGAGGCGGCTTCCTCAGTGCCTGCTGAGAGCAGGCACTGAGAAGCCTGCAGCACTGCCAGAGTGATCGCTGGTGCGACAGAGTGCTGTGCACACTGTCACACCAGCGATCTCACCCTACACAGTGATGTCCCACCCTGGGACTAAGTATAAAAGTTAAAAAAATAAAAATAAAAAGTTTAAAAAATATTCAAAAAAGATAAAATATTCCCCAATAAATTCATTTATTCCTGTAAATAAAAAAATAAACAATAAAAGTACACATATTTGGTATCGCCATGTCCGTAACGACCCCCCCTATAAAACTGTCCCACTAGTTAACCCCTTTAGTGAACCCCTTAAAAAAAAAAACAAAGCAAAAAATCAATGCTTTATCATCATGCCGCCAAACAAAAAGTGGAATAACACGCGATCAAAAAGACCGATATAAATAAACATGGTACCGCTGAAAACGTCATCTTGTCCCGCAAAAAACGAGCTGCCATACAGCATCATCAGCGAAAAAATTAAAAAGTTATAGCTCGCAGAATAAAGTGATGCAAAAATCATAATTTTTAATATAAAATTGTTTTTATTCTATAAAAGCACCAAAACATAAAAAAAATGATATAAATGAGGTATCGCCGTAATCGTACTGACCCGAAGAATAAAACTGTTTTATCAATTTTACCACACGCGGAACAGTATAAATGCCTCCCCCAAAAGAAATTGGTGATTTTTGTTCATTCTAACCTCTCAAAAATCGAAATAAAAAGCGATCAAAAAATGTCACATGCTCAGAAATGGTACCAGTAAAAACAACAACTCGTACCGCAAAAAATAAGACCTCACATGACTCTGTGGGCCAAAATATGCAAAAATTATAGCTCTCAAAATGTGGTGATGCAAAAACTATTTTTTGCAATAAAAAGCGTCTTTTAGCGTGACTGCTGCCAATCATAAAAACCCGCTATAAATAGTAAATCAAACCCCCCTTTATCACCCTCTTAGTTAGGGAAAAATAATAAAATTAAAAAAATGTATTTATTTCCATTTTCCCATTAGGGTTAGGGTTAGGGTTGCGGCTAAAGTTAGGGTTAGGGTTGGCGCTAAAGTTAGGATTAGGGTTAGGATTAGGGTTAGGGGTGTGTCAGGGTTAGGTTTGTAGTTAGGGTTGGGACTAGGGTTAGGGGTGTGTTGGGGTTAGGGTTGGAGTTAGAATTGGGGGGTTTATGCTGTTTAGGCACATCAGGGGCTCTCCAAATGTGACATGGCGTCTGATCTCAATTCCAGCCAATTCTGCGTTGAAAAAGTCAAACGGTGCTCCTTCACTTCTGAGCTCTGCCATGCGCCCAAACAGTAGTACTTTGGACCCCAAGAGTTATTGTGCAATTTGTCCTATTTCTTCTGTTACCCTTGGGAAAAAAAAACTGGGGGCGAAAATATCATTTTTGTAAAAAAAAATATAGATTTTTTTGTTTTACCGCTGTACGTTATAAACTTCTGTGACGCACTTGGGGCTTCATAGCGCTCACCACACATCTAGATAAGTTCCTTGTGGGGTCTATTTTCCAAAATGGGGTCACTTGTGGGGGTTTCCACTGTTTAGGCGCATCAGGGGCTCTCCAAATGCGACATGACGCCCCCAGACCATTCCATCAAAGTCCGCAATCCAAAATGTCACTACTTCCCTTCCGAGCCCCGACGTGTGGCCATACAATAATTTTTTCCCACATATTGGGTATCAGTGTACTCAGGACAAATTGGACAACAACTTTTGGGGTACAATTTCTCGTGTTACCCTTGTGAAAATAAAATATTAGGGGCGAAAAAATCATTTTAGTAAAAAAAAAAGATTTTTTATTTTACGGCTGTACGTTATAAACTTCTGTGAAGCACTTCGGAGTTCAAAGTGCTCACCACACATCTAGATAAGTTCCTTGAGAGGTCTAGTTTCCAAAATGGTGTCATTTGTCGGGGGTTTCCACTATTTAGGCAGATCAGGAGCTCTCCAAACACGACATGGCATCCAGCCAGTTCTGCGTTGAAAAAGTCAAATGGCGCTCCTTCCCTTCCAAACTTTGCCATGCACCCAAACAGTGGTTTACCCCCACATATGGGGTATCAGCGTACTCAGGACAAATTGCACAATAACTTTTGGAGTCTTGTTACCCTTGGGAAAATAAAAATTGTGGTGAAAAGATCATTTTTGTGGAAAAAATATGATTTTTAATTTTACGGCTCTACGTTATAAACTTGTGTGAAACATTTTTGCGGGTTCAAATTGCTCATCATAGATCTAGATAAGTTCCTTAGTGTGTCTAGTTTCCCAAATGGGGTCACTTGTGAGGGGTTTCCACTGTTTAGGCACATCAGTGGCTCTCCAAATGCAACATGGCGTCCAATCTCAATTCCAGCCAATTTTGATTGGAAAAAGTCAAATGGTGCTCCTTCTATTCCGAGCTCTGCCGTGCGCCCAAACTGTGGTTTCCCCCCACATATGGGGTATCAGCGTACTCAGGACAAATTGGACAACAACTTTTGTGGTCCAATTTCTCCTGTTACCCTTGGGAAAATAAAAAATTAGTGACTAAAAGATAATTTTTGTGGGAAAAAAATAGGATTTTTTATTTTCATGCCCGGGCATTATAAACTTGTGTGAAGCACTTGGGGGTTCAAAGTGCTCACCAAAGATCTCGATAAGTTCCTTTGGGGGTCTAGTTTCCAAAATGGGGTCACTTGTGGGGGGTTTCCACTGTTTAGGCTCATCTGGGGCACTGCAAGCGGAACATGACCCCATCAACGTCTGCATTCCAAAACGTTACTACTTTCTTTCCAAGCCCTGCCGTGCGCCCAAACAGTTCCACCCCCCACATATGGGGTATCAGCGTACGCAAGACAAATTGTACAACAACTTTTGGGGTCCAATTTCATTGGGAAAAATCAAAAATTTGGGACTAAAAAATAAACTTTGTGGAAAATTGTTTTGTTTTTTTTTTCACACCCAGGCTGTTAGGGTTCGAGCTCCTGCTGCTGCACAAGGGGAGTCTCGAACCAGTCCAGCTGCGTTCCCCCATTCATCTCGGCCGCAGTGGAGCCTGCTCAGCAGAGACGTCGGTCCCAGCGTCTTGCCCATTCCAGTACTGTGCAGAGACTTACTGCTGCCTCTCCTGGTTCTGGTATTATAGCCAGTGCTGGAGCAGACTTCTTTGGGACAAGTCCTGCGCTTCCCTTCTGAGCATGCCCAGGGTAAGATCTCTCATTGGAGATCAGGGGTCACATGTTCAGGTACTGCAGCAGCTCCTATTGGTCCGCCAGGAAGGTCCTGAAACTGCATGTGTTTTGGAACAGTTTCTCATTGGTCCTTGTTTCTGGCAGGTCCTGTAGCTGTTGCTATAAAAGGGTGGCATGGCTGGGCCGCCATGCGCTAATATCAATCGTCATATGCTTTGCACCAGTGTGGTCATGCGTGTGTGTGGTTAGGGCCCAGCTGAAATAAGCCCCTAGAATACCGACTTAATCGGTGAGGAGTTTGGTATGCTAGCTGGTCAGGGTCGGTGTCCTAGATGCCCTAGATTACCGGCATAACCGGTGAGGAGTTTGATTGCCGTATTCAGGGCCTGGCGTTCAGACGCCATAGATTGCGGGTGTCTCCCGCGAGGACATTAGCGCATGATCACGTTCTATGCTTCGCTTAGCTGTTCACTGTGTACCATGGTGCCTGACAGGACACAGAAGTTTTTCTCAGCGGCTCTGTGACGTAACAGGGTTCGCTTTCAACTCTAGACAGCGCCCTAGCGTGTTTATTTGCGACTCAGTGGTGTTAAGTGAGTTCGCACACATCGCCATATAGCGCTGCGGCACTCCTTCTAGCGGCTCTGTGGAATAACAGAGTTCGCACATATTGCCACAGTGCGTTACGGCATTTATTTTGGCGACTCTGCGGGATAACAGAGCTCGCTTCTTGCGCCATTTTACTAGCAGCAGGCTCCGCCTGCACGGACGACCACGGGCTGCGAACGCACCTCTTTACATCATATATTTGGTGCGTTCCGCAGACCCTAACATAATATTAGCGCCAGGGTCTGGCAAGTAAAATGGCGGATGACCAGTGTCTACCGCAGTACATCCAGCAGCTGGAGGGTAGGTTGGCGGCTCTTGAGCGCACAACCTCAGCTGTGGATGTTACCGCAGTCGCTGTTCAGGCTGCTAGCGTGGCTGCATCCAGTTTGTCCTCTGCCACCTCTGCCCCTACATTATCCCACCTCCCGCTTCCTGACAAGTTTGCCGGTGACAGAAGCAATGTTGGGGATTCGTGAGTTAGTGCTCTATACAGCTCGAGCTTCTGGCTGCACGTTTCCCCACGGATCGGGCACAAGTGGGTTTTGTACTGTCTCTACTCTCGGGCAGAGCGTTGGAGTGGGCAACGCCGCTGTGGGAGCGCGACGATCGTGTGGTGCGGAGTTCTCCTCGTTTCCTGGAGGCTCTTAAAAAGGTCTTTTTAGGACCTCAGGTCACCCACGATACGGCGCTACAACTGCTGGCATTGGCACCGGGTTAGTCTTTGGTCAGTCAGTTTTCCGTCCAGTTTCGGACTCTGGCCTCAGAGCTAGACCGGTCGGATAAAGTTCTCATTCCAGTCTACTGGCGAGGACTGGCAGACCATGTTAAAGACGCTTTGGCTACCAGGGAGATTCCCGCCACACTGGAGAAGCTTATCTCCATATCTACCCGCATCGACCTCCGTTTTCACGAGCGGACTTTGGAGCGGGTCCAGTGTAGGCAGAGATTCGGTTGGCTCCCACCTTTGCCACACCTCTCGAATCCCCTGATCTGGCGTCCGAACCTCAAAAGTCCACAGAGGTTCCTCGTGCAGGACCTAAGTCTCGAGTCGTCCGAGTATCTGTGGTCTGTAACCTTTGTCAGCAGACAGGACACTATGCCAACAAATGTCCACAGCGATCGGGGAAGCGATCGTGTCTAGTGGCCCTGGGAGGAGGTTCACTAGAGACAGCGGCATTTTCCTCCAAAATGACATTTAAAGGGACAGTCACTGTGGACTCTTCCACACTTACAGTCGAGCTTTGTGTGGACTCAGGAGCAGAGGGGAATTTCATGTCATCCACCTTTGCTCGTCGCCACGCAATACATCTGGTAGCGCTCGACAAACCAGTGACTGTCCGGGTAGTGAATGGGTTGACATTGCCCTCGCCAATTACACATCAGACTGTCCCTCTTACTTTGTGTGTACCCCCTTCCCATCAGGAAATTATTTCCCTTCTCGTCCTTCCCGAGGGAATAGACAAATCCTACTGGGAGTATCCTGGCTCCTTTCCCACTTCCCTCATATTGAGTGGACATCCGGTAGGATACTGGGTTGGAGTGAGTCATGTAAGGACAGATGTGTCAGGGAGTGCATTCAGGTTACCACTACAGAGATACCCGCAGATCTTTCTCCTCTTCCCAAGTGCTATCAGTCATATGCAGACGTGTTCTCTAAAAAGGCTGCGGAGACTCTGCCGCCCCATCGTCCCTACAACTGTCCTATTGACCTCTTGCCTGGAGCAGAACCTCCTCGGGGAAGGGTCTATCCCCTCTCTCTTCCTGAGACGGAGGCTATGTCTCAATATATCCAGGAGAGTCTGGAAAGAGGGTTCATTAGGAAGTCGGTGTCACCAGCAGGAGCGTGGTTCTTCTTCGTGCAGAAGAAGAGTGGAGAATTACGTCTGTGTATAGATTACAGAGGTCTTAATGCCATCACCGTTAAGAATAAGTACCCATTGCCCCTGATCTCTGAGCTCTTTGATAGGCTCCGGGGAGCAAGGGTATTTACTAAATTAGATCTGCGTGGTGCTTATAACCTAATTCACATCCGTGAGGGGGATGAATGGAAGACGGCTTTTAATACCAGGGATGGGCATTATGAATATCTGGTGATGCCCTTCAGGCTCTGTAATGCCCCAGCCGTTTTCCAAGACTTTGTCAATGATATCTTCCGGGATATGCTTTCCACCTCTGTAGTAGTCTATCTGGATGATATTCTCATCTTTTCTCCAGATATTGACTCTCACCGGAGGGATGTCTGCAAAGTCTTCGACCTGTTACGGGCAAACTCCCTCTATGCAAAGTTGGAGAAATGCATGTTTGAGCAGGAGTCTTTACCTTTCCTGGGCTATATCATCTCCGCCCAGGGATTGGCTATGGATTCTGCCAAACTACAGGCTGTGATGGATTGGCAAGAACCCCATTCTCTTAAAGCGGTGCAGCGCTATATGGGGTTCATTAATTACTATCGCCAATTCATTCCCCACTTCTCCACTTTGGTAGCTCCCTTGCTAGCCCTCACCAAGAAGGGAGCCAATCGCAAATTGTGGTCAGAGGAGGTCTCCAAGGCCTTTACTTCAATTAAGTCCCATTTTGCTAGCGCTCCCATCTTACATCGCCCCGAGGTTGATAAGCATTTTTTATTGGAGGTCGATGCCTCGTCCGTTGGTGCTGGAGCAGTCCTTTTTCAAAAGGATGCTCAAGGTCGGAAACATCCTTGTTTCTTCTTTTCCAAGACCTTCACACCAGCGGAGAGGAATTATTCCATTGGGGATAGGAAGTTTCTAGCCATGAAGTTGGCCTTTTCCGAGTGGAGACATCTCCTGGAGGGGGCTCGCTTTCCCTTTCAAGTTTTCACTGACCACAAAAATTTGGTCTATCTACAGACCGCCCAGCGGCTAAATTCTCGTCAGGCCAGATGGTCCCTGTTCTTCTCCCGGTTTCATTTCACCCTCCATTTCCTCTCCGGTGAGAAGAACATTCGGGCCGATGCGCTTTCTCGCTCCGTGGTGTCCTCTGAGGAGGTGGAGGAGGAGCCTCGGTTGATTGTCCCCACAGAGAGTCTAAGAACTGTGGCCCTGGTTTCGCTTGAGTCTGTGCCTCCGGGCAAGAATTTTGTGCCCACCAATTTGCGACCGGAGGTACTCTCTTGGGCGCATTCGTCCAGGGTGGGTGGACATTTTGGGGCAAAAAGGACATCTGAGTTGCTGGCGAGGACATATTGGTGGCCACATATGGTCCGTGACATCAGGGAATACGTTCAGGCGTGCGTCTCCTGCGCCAAGAATAAGTCCCCTCGACAACGGCCAGCTGGGCTACTTTTCCCTTTACCGGTGGCAGACAGGCCTTGGGAGATGGTCAGGATGGATTTTGTGGTGGGCTTACCCAAGTCTCGGGCAGCACCATCATCTTCAAACCAGGGGAGGAGTCCCGAGGAGATAATTTGCATATTCCCAGTGCCTTCTGGGATAAGTGAAGAGTCACCGCGAGCTCAAGGAACACTGGATTTTGGCTGTTGCAGCTGAAAGGAGGACATCAGTAAACCAGGGGAGGAGTCCCGAGGAGATAATTTGCATATTCCCAGTGCCTTCTGGGATAAGTGAAGAGTCTCCGCGAGCTCAAGGAACACTGGATTTTGGCTGTTGCAGCTGAAAGGAGGACATCAGTAAACCAGGGGAGAGTGCCGAGGAGATAATTTGCATATTCCCAGTGCCTTCTGGGATAAGTGAAGAGTCTCCGCGAGCTCAAGGAACACTGGATTTTGGCTGTTGCAGCTGAAAGGAGGACATCAGTAAACCAGGGGAGGAGTCCCGAGGAGATAATTTGCATATTCCCAGTGCCTTCTGGGATAAGTGAAGAGTCTCCGCGAGCTCAAGGAGCACTACTGAAAGGAGGACATCAGTTTTGGCTTATATTTCATCGCTTGATTATCTCTTGAACAATAAGAACATGGAAGAGGCTAGGAGCCATGTGGTGAGCTGCATTTCTTGCTACATGTTCATAGACTTACCAGTGGAAAAGCCAAACTTCACATGCCAGAAATGCAAGCTTGTGTCCCTGTTGGAGGAAAAGTTGCAAAATCTGGAAGAGAGGTTATCTACATTGAAGACCATTAAGGAAGGTGAAGAGTTCTTAGACAGAGCAGAATTATCTCTTCATGGTACAGAAAGAGAAGAAATTCGAAGTGCAACTGAAGAAACAGAGGAATGGAAGCATGTGACCCAGAGAAGCAGGAGGATCAGGAGGCAGTCAGCACCAATTCTGCTCAGGAACCAATACCAGGCTCTTACACAGGAGAACGATGAAGAAATACATCAGGATAAGACTTTGCCCACAAACAACCTTGTACGCCCTCAGAGTCCTCCTGAATGGAGAAAGAAAACTGTTGTGAAGAAGAAACGGAGAGTTGTTGTCATGGGCGATTCCCTGTTGAGAGGAACAGAGGCCGCTATCTGCAGACCGGATATAACCTCAAGAGAAATGTGCTGTCTTCCAGGTGCAAAAATTAAAGATGTGTCTGACAGGATATCAGGACTCTTCAGACCTAAAGATGACTACCCATTCCTGCTAATACATGTGGGGACAAATGACACCGCTATAAACGACCTGGAAACCATATGCAGTGACTTTGAAAACTTAGGTAAGAAAGTGAAAGGACTGGGAGCGCAGGTGGTCTTCTCTTCCATCCTCCCAGTGGATGGCCATGGAACAAGGAGGTGGAATAAGATTCTGCAGGTGAACAACTGGCTACGTCGATGGTGCCGTCAGCAAGGATTTGGATTTCTGGATCACGGAGTGAATTACCTATACGATGGACTACTTGCTAGAGATGGGGTGCACCTTACGAAGACTGGAAAACATGTATTTGGAAGTCGCCTTGCTACACTCATCAGGAGAGCTTTAAACTAGAACAATGTGGGAAGGGAAGCAAAACACCAGCAAAAGCCATACACTTGACAAATACTATTGAGATTTCTGCTATTAGAAGTGAAGGGGAAGAACAGAGACAAAAAAATTTACATAATAAAAATATTGAAGGAAGAGAAACCAATCACAAACTAAAGTGTTTCTATACGAATGCACAAAGCATGGGCAACAAACAAGGAGAACTGGAGCTACTAACGCAGGAGAAGAAATATGATGTCATTGGAATCACTGAGACTTGGTGGGACGATACACATGATTGGAATACAAGGCTAGAAGGATACAACTTATTTGCAAGAAACAGACTTGATAAACGAGGAGGAGGTGTTGCATTGTATGTTAGAAAAGCGTGTATCTGCACAGAGATTGACGCTTCAGAGACTGGGAGTTCTGTGGAAACTGTTTGGGTAAGAATACAAGGACAGAACAATGGAAAGGACACCATTGTAGGCATTTACTACAGGCCGCCTGTGCAAGCTGAAGATATGGATGAACTCTTTATGCATCAAATGGCCAAGTTCTCAAAAAAAATGACATAGTGGTCATGGGAGATTTCAACTATCCAGACATTTGTTGGGAATCTCTCTCAGGCAAAACTAACAGGTCCAGGAACTTCTTATCCTCTCTTGCTGACAACTTTATCTTCCAAAAGGTAATGGAGAAAACAAGGGGATCTGCTACCTTGGATCTAATCCTCATAAACAGGGAGGAAATGGTGGAGGAGGTAAGAGTGGCTGAGACTCTAGGAGGTAGTGACCATGCTATTTTAGAATTTTGGATAACAAGAGGAGGAAGACCTGTGAAGACTCAGACGTCAAGGTTAGATTTCAGAAAGGCAGATTTTACGGAACTCAGAAAGAGAATTGGAGGGATCCAATGGCTGGATATCCTTAAGGACAAAAATGTCCAGGAAGGATGGAAAATCTTGAAAAATGAGATTCTCAAAGCACAATCGTTAATAATTCCAAAAAGAGGGAAGAATGGGAAGCATTTAAGGAAACCAGGATGGATGAACATAGAACTTAAACACATGCTAAAAAGGAAGAAATAAATGTTTATCAAATGGAAAGAGGGAGGCATATCTAAAGAAGAATATAATGCCGTCTGCAGAACCTGCAGGGCACAAATCAGATTATCTAAAGCTGACAATGAATTAAGGCTTGCAAGTGACGTCAAAAGCAACAAAAAAGGATTTTGGGGATACGTCAAAAGTAAAAGAAAAGTCAAAGATGCTATAGGATTTTTACAGGATGAAAATGATGAAATGGTAAGTCAGGATGTTGAGAAGGCTGAACTTTTAAATTCCTATTTTGCATCTGTTTTCTCTCAGAAAGGAAATGTAACATCAACTGATCTTCACTGTCCTATTAAAGGAATAGAAGAATCCAGGATATCTATAAACAGAAAGACAGTGAGGAAACACTTAGCTAACATAAATGAATTCAAGTCTCCAGGTCCAGATGAATTACACCCCAGGGTACTGAAGGAGATAGCAGAAGAAATTCTTGAACCACTGTCCATAATCTTTGAAAATTCTTGGAGAACAGGAGAAGTCCCAGAAGACTGAAGAAGAGCAAATGTTGTTCCTATCTTCAAAAAGGGGAAGAAGGTGGACCCAGGGAACTACAGGCCGGTGAGTCTGACTTCTATACCAGGAAAGATCTTTGAACAAATTATTAAAGAACATGTATGCAAGTACCTCATAAAATGAAGTGATTAAACAGAGTCAGCATGGGTTTGTAACTAATAAGTCATGTCAGACTAACTTAATTTCCTTCTATGACAGAATCACTGACTGGGTGGATCAGGAAAATGCTGTAGATATAGTATATCTTGACTTCAGCAAAGCATTTGACAAAGTATCTCACCACATCCTTATTGAAAAAATGACTAAGTATTGAATGGACAAGGCAACTGTTAGGTGGATTCATAACTGGCTTAGTGATCAGACCCAAAGAGTGGTTGTAAATGGCTGCACATCCAGTTGGAAGAATGTCTCAAGTGGGGTACCACAAGGCTCTGTTTTGGGCCCTGTATTGTTCAACATCTTTATCAATGATTTAGATGAAGGAATTGAGGGTAAACTGATCAAATTTGCTGATGACACAAAGCTAGGAGGGGTAGCTAATACTAGAGAAGAGAGAGAGAGGATTCAAAAAGATATACATAAACTGGAGCAGTGGGCAGCAACTAACAGAATGGATTTTAACAGGGAAAAATGCAAAGTACTACATCTGGGCAATAAAAATGAAAAAAGCATATACAAAATGGGAGGAATAGGGCTAAGTAACAGCACATGTGAAAAAGACTTGGGTATACTAATTGATCACAGACTTAACATGAGTCAACAGTGTGATGCAGCAGCAAAAAAGGCAAATGCAATTCTAGGATGTATCAACAGAAGCATACAGTCTAGATCACGTGAGGTCATTATTGCCCTCTACTCCTCTTTGGTCAGACCTCATCTGGAATACTGTGTCCAGTTTTGGGCACCACATTTTAAAAAAGACATCAACAAACTGGAGCAAGTTCAGAGAAGAGCCACCAGAATGGTGACCGGTCTGCAAACCATGTCCTATGAGGAACGGTTGCAGGATTTGGGAATGTTTAGCTTGCAAAAAAGAAGACTGAGAGGAGACTTAATAGCTGTCTACAAATATCTCAAGGGCTGTCACATTGTAGAAGGATCATCTTTATTCTCATTTGCACAAGGAAAGACTAGAAGCAATGGGATGAAACTGAATGGGAGGAGACACAGATTAGATATTAGAAAAAACTTTTGACAGTTAGGGTGATCAATGAGTGGAACAGGCTGCCACAAGAGGTGGTGAGTTCTCCTTCAATGGAAGTCTTCAAACAGAGGCTGGATAGACATCTGTCTGGGATGATTTAGAGAATCCTGCTTTGAGCAGGGGGTTGGACCAGAAGGCCCAGGAGACTGCAATATGAAAAAATGGGCGCACTGCGAAGTATTAAACAATCAATATCAGGGGGTGCAAACAGTGGTCAATAATAGTGGGAGGACTGGAGGAAGAAAAAAGATGACCACCAAAAATGTTGCACACCACCCTATATAATAATAAAAAAAGACTTTATTGGCAAACAACAATAAAAACATACTAAAAACAGTGAGAAGCCAACCGCATACATCCTGCTATACAATAGTCAATAATAAGGCAAAACATGTAGTATGAGCCATCCTATAATCAGCAATAATGCCTAATATATAATTGACAAAATGTCCACAATGGAAACCCCCATATGTATGGTTAAATGTGGACAAAACCACAAATAGACCAGCAGCTGTGTGAACATAGACAAAAATGTTCTGTGAACCAGAATGCACCCATGAGGTAGAGAAAGACAATAATTATGCACATTATGCACATTGTGCATAATTATTGTCTTTCTCTACCTCATGGGTGCATTCTGGTTCACAGAACATTTTTGTCTATGTTCACACAGCTGCTGGTCTATTTGTGGTTTTGTCCACATTTAACCATACATATGGGGGTTTTCTTTGTGGACATTTTGTCAATTATATATTAGGCATTATTGCTGATTATAGGATGGCTCATACTACATGTTTTGCCTTATTATTGACTATTGTATAGCAGGATGTATGCGGTTGGCTTCTCACTGTTTTTAGTATGTTTTTATTGTTTTTGCCAATAAAGTCTTTTTTTATTATTATATAGGTGGTGTGCAACATTTTTGGTGGTCATCTTTTTTCTTCCTCCAGTCTTCCCAGAAGGCCCAGGAGGTCCCTTCCAACTCTACCATTCTATGATTCTATGATTCTATGATTCTATCTGGGTGATAACCGACCACTTCTCCAAAATGGTGCACTTAGTGCCGTTACCACGGTTACCGTCTGCACGGGCCTTGGCAGCATTGTTCATTAGGCATATTTTCTGCCTACACGTTATGCCAGACAAAATTGTCAGTGATCGAGGTCCCTAGTTTGCGTCTCGGTTCTGGAGAGAGCTGTGTCGTTTACTCAGCATTGAGTTGAATCTCCTCTGCATACCATCCCGAGATGAATGGGTTGGTAGAGAGGGCCAACCAGAACTTGGTCACATATTTGCGACATTTTGTCTCTGCCAGCAGGATGACTGGGCATCCTTGCTACCATGGGCTGAGTTCGCTCTAAATAATGCTGTGGCTGACTCCACCGGACAGACCCCATTTCTCCTGAACTACGGTCAGCATCCGGGGGTACCAGTGCCCATGCCCGTGTCTTCCGCCGATTCCAGGGTGGCAGACTGGGCTGTGGAGGCACGGGACATTTGGGACCGCACCCAGGATGCCATTCAGGCCTCCAAAGAGAGGATAAGGTCTTCGGCCGATGCCCATCGGCGCCCCGCTCCTACATTGCTCCGGGTGACCTAGTGTGGCTTTCTGCCCGAAACATCAGGCTACGTGTAGAGTCCACCAAGTTGGCACCTCGCTTTTTGGGTCCCTTTAAAGTCCTTCAGCAGGTGAACCCGGTGGTTTACCGCCTAGCCCTTCCGACTCACCTTGGTATCACCGACAACTTTCACGTGTCCCTCCTGAAACCCGTGGCCATTTCTCGGTTTTTCCGAGTCATCTGCCGGGACGTCGGGTTCATCTACCGATGATCATGAGTAGTGTTGAGCATTCCGATACCGCAAGTATCGGGTATCGGCCGATATTCGCGTTATCGGAATTCCGATACTTAATTCCGATACTTTTTCCATATCGTATACCGAATCGGAAGTTCCCATAATTCTTTTGAGAGGCAATGTGATTTTAGTCAGCCAATGAGGAATCCTACGAAGTGTGGGCACATCCTGTAATGCTGCGGTCATCTTAACTAATGGCATGGCTGTGATTGGCTGCTGAAATGATGTCAGAATGCACTATAAAAGGCGCCGCCGCCATTTTAGCGTCACTGTGCTGTGAACTCAGTAAGGGACAGAACGCTACTCTGCTCACTCTGAGGGACAGTTAGATATTGCGATTTGTGTTCTACTGTGCTTGAGCAGGCTAGTTTACCAACCGCTGTGTAAAGCTTCATTTTGCCAGTGTTGTTTTAACAGCTCTGTGCAAGGTGTGTGTGTGACAGTGCAGGTGACGCTGCAGTTTGCTCTGCATCCACCGCTGTTTGTAGGCATCTGCACGTGTCACTGACTCTTTTTTTTTTTTTTTTTTTTTTATTTTGTGGAATTGGTGCAGCTCCATTATATTAGAAAAAAAAAATCAAATCTATTAGTGTGACGTGCTTCCATCCGTATACAATACATTGGTTGCAAACACTATAGAAGTACAGAAAGGAGCTTTTCACAGATGTGGACAGTTTGTGTTTCAGTGTTCACTTCAGTCTGTGTTTTTTACTTTTTTGAGTGCAGATCACGCTCCAGTTACATGTTCAAGCACTGCTGCTTGTACTCTGCTGAGCGTGTCTCAGTGGCTCATCCTTTTCATTTATCTCCAATTGGTTCTGCTACATTCCATTTAAAAAAATCTAATCTATTAGTGTGACGCGCTTCCATCCGTATACAATACATTGGTTGCAAACACTATAGAAGTACAGAAAGAGCTTTTCACAGATTGTGGACAGTTGTGTTTCAGTGTTCACTTCAGTCTGTGTTTTTTACTTTTTTGAGTGCAGATCACGCTCCAGTTACATGTTCAAGCACTGCTGCTTGTACTCTGCTGAGCGTGTCTCAGTGGCTCATCCTTTTCATTTATCTCCAATTGGTTCTGCTACATTCCATTTAAAATAAATCTAATCTATTAGTGTGACGCGCTTCCATCCGTATACAATACATTGGTTGCAAACACTATAGAAGTACAGAAAGGAGCTTTTCACAGATTGTGGACAGTTGTGTTTCAGTGTTCACTTCAGTCTGTGTTTTTTTACTTTTTGAGTGCAGATCACGCTCCAGTTACATGTTCAAGCACTGCTGCTTGTACTCTGCTGAGCGTGTCTCAGTGGCTCATCCTTTTCATTTATCTCCAATGGTTCTGCTACATTCCATTTAAAATAAATCTAATCTATTAGTGTGACGCGCTTCCATCCGAATACAATACATTGGTTGCAAACACTATAGAAGTACAGAAAGGAGCTTTCACAGATTGTGGACAGTTGTGTTTCAGTGTTCACTTCAGTCTGTGTTTTTTACTTTTTTGAGTGCAGATCACGCTCCAGTTACATGTTCAAGCACTGCTGCTGTACTCTGCTGAGCGTGTCTCAGTGGCTCATCCTTTATTTATCTCCAATTGGTTCTGCTACATTCCATTTAAAATAAATCTAATCTATTAGTGTGACGCGCTTCCATCCGTATACAATACATGGTTGCAAACACATAGAAGTACAGAAAGGGCTTTTACAGATTGTGGACGTTGTGTTTCAGTGTTCACTCAGTCTGTGTTTTTACTTTTTGAGTGCAGATCACGCTCCAGTTACATGTTCAAGCACTGCTGCTTGTACTCTGCTGAGCGTGTCTCAGTGGCTCATCCTTTTCATTTATCTCCAATTGGTTCTGCTACATCCATTTAAAATAAATCTAATCTATTAGTGTGACGCGCTTCCATCCGTATACAATACATTGGTTGCAAACACTATAGATGTACAGAAAGGAGCTTTTCACAATTGTGGGACAGTTGTGTTTCAGTGTTCACTTCAGTCTGTGTTTTTTTTACTTTTTTGAGTGCAGTCACGCTCCAGTTACATGTTCAAGCACTGCTGCTTGTACTTGCTGAGCGTGTCTCGTGGCTCATCCTTTTTCATTATCTCCAATTGGTTCTGCTACATTCCATTTAAAATAAATCTAAATCTATTAGTGTGACGCGCTTCCATCCGTATACAATACATTGGTTGCAAACAATATAGAAGTACACAAACGGGCCCTTTTCACAGTACTGAACAGGGTTTTTAATTTTTAACTAAAATATGTATTTTTTCAAATGACACAAATATAAGTAATGTTGAAGAGAAATAGTCCTACTCCATTGTTTGCACAATATTACAGGTGTACATCATGTCCCTTAATCAACAAAGTATTATTATATTACTTGTATGCTTTTATTTAAAAGCCAAGAACACAGAAGGATAACCTTCGCACAGCAGCTGTTTGTCAAAGTTCAACCCCATTATGCACTTCAACATTGCAGCATTTGAGGCATGATGTGAGTTGGATTGGTCAAAGTTATGGAGTGAGAAGGTTCACCATCAGTACCCTATAGCATAAAGTATGCTTTTGTGTTAGCATTTGTGTTAGACATGTGGATATCTGCCATAAAATGTCAAATTATTTAGTTACAGATTTGTTACCAACACTAATCATTGAATGGTTTTAAATTTGACGTTTCACTTGTTTACAGCTTAGAAATAAGGGTGTAGCCTGATATCTATGTGTAGCACTAGCCACTTTAACATGTCATGTTTTTTTAAACATGTGTAGGTAGGTAGCAGTAATTTTTGCCAGACACACAGCAGGGGAACAGCAGGCGTTACTGAACCCCACTATCACTATAGCTTGTGTATTGTTGTGGACACGACATTCTGAGCAGCAACTGGCAGTGTTGTAGCCCAGGGAGTATAGCTCAGGTGTAGAAAGATGAACATAACAGGAGACATGGAAAACGTTGTCAACCAGTTAGTTAATCTGAAACCGGACAGGCAAATTCAGGCGAGATCCATGCCTAGTTCATTTCAGAAAAGTAAGCCGTTCTACATTATCGTAGATAGTCGCATGCAACGGTCTGTTAGTACACCACCTGCAGCAGTAAAGACGCGCCCGATAATACACTGCCAGCAGATCAAGCCAGCACCCCAATGCATACTGGTAGCTCTGGCCAGTATCCAGCTTAGAGACACAAAACTTGAATGGGGAAGAGCCATCTGGGAGTACACTGAGAGGGAAAACATGTATCGTCCCATCTTGGGGAAATTTTCCTCCGCTGACTGGAGCCTCTCGGATGGTTAAACATTGGTGGCGCCAAAAACTTTGAACTTTGGGGAAATACTGTTCTTCCCTGCAGAGGCGTGCTTGTGCCCCCTCGTGCAGAGTGTCCCCACTGCCCACGCACAGAGCTGTTTGTAAATCTAGGAAAAAATTCCCGGCTGGAAGGGGGAACATTAGGGGTTTTCCCAGTGTGTCTTGGTATTCCCCATTTTACGCCCCGGGGTTTTAACGGTGTGATGGGTTTGTAATTTCCCGGTAGCGAGGGCTAGGGGGTGTACCCCCAATAATCGGGTGGTGTAATGGTTCGATCGGGGGTCGTTTTCCCCCCTGCACAGAAATAACCCTGTCTGAGACTAATGGCCAAGAAACGTTGCCCCCCGCAAGGGCGTCATCTCCGCCTCGTGCATCACCCCACCCTTGGTCACATCTGACTAGAGCATTGTCTACCTCCCCCCGGGGCGATGTCTTCCTCCCCCTTTACCCCCCCATCCCCCCAAAAGTCCTTCAAATACATATAATTTCAAAATTTAAAAAAAAAATTTTAAAAACTTTGTATCTAATTGTAAATCAGTTTATGGAAAACAAAAAGCATTTTAAAAGTAGACAAAAAAAATACATTATGTGCTTGTAAAACATTAAAATTTGAATGGTTTGAAAATATAGACACGACCTGAGGTTTAAATTTTTTATACAGAGGTACTTTTAAAATCCCCCCGCCCTTGGAGGAACCCCGTTTTCCCGACTGTCCAGAAGGGGTGGAATTTGTGACTCCCCCTCCTCCCCCCCTTCCAAAACCCATGCCTTAGGCTTTTAGTGTTTTTTAACAGGCAGTAAAAGGGGGCAGTCAGGTGACAGTGCATCATCTGCATCGCCCCCCGCGTTGACTCATCAAACGCACGCAAAAGGGAGAATCCTTCAAAATTATTCGCCACTCATTAAAATGGCAGGGGTGCCCATTTTTGGGATCCAATTCAAAAACTGGTTCTCACCAACTACTCTCCACCGCACCCCCCCTACTCTCCCCCCTTTTATATTTATGGGGAAACCCACTGCTGCACTTGAAAAAAACCTCGACAAAACCCCTAAACCAATCCGACCCCCCATCCAACCAAGATTCCCCCCCGCTGCCCAAAACCTCGGAATGCCTCCCCCCCAAAAATTGGGGCCCGCAATTTGGTGGTTTCGGCGCTCCCCCCAAAACACTTTGTTCACAGTGGCCTTTTTATTCACTAATCAAAGTCATTCTATGGAAAAATTTTCTGTGTGTGTACCCATTCAAAATTTCCACCCCCCCTCATTTTCCAAAAAAGGTGGACCATCTTTAAAAAAAACCCCCTTTTTTTTAAAACACCTGTATTTATCTCCCACACCCCATTGTAATTGTAAGTTTCACCACAGGGGCGGCTGTTTTTTCTTTAATTATTTTTTTGTTAATTTGTTCTTATGACTGGTTTTTTAAACTGTTAAACTGTAAAGAAATGGGGGAAAATTAGGGCCCCAATAAATAAATAAAATTATTTTTCTTATTATAGGGGGCCCCTCAGTAGGGGGTGAAGTGTGAACCCCCAAAATTTTTCGAGTTGACGCGGAGCGCTAAAACCCCCCTTTTTTTGGGGTGCTGCTCACAAAACCCCCTTTCCAACTTTGGAACGGGGAAATTTTACCTTGGGTACTCCAAAAAAGCGATTTTTCATGAAGGTAAAATCTGCTTTTTAGAGCTGCAATAGCGTTTGGGGGCCCCTGCTGGAACGTCCAAGTGAGCGCACTCTAGGGGGCCCCTTTTTCAGCAGTGAAACAAGATCCGGTAGTCCCTCAAAAAAACCTGCACGACCTTTTTAGCACATATGACAGACAGGGGATGGATGAGGTTGCCAAGGCCCAGAGCTGCCCACCAGATTTCGGCCTTTTTCCACAACCAAGCCTCCCCGTAGATTTTTTTTCCAAAAAAACCCCACGTCGCTCCCCCGTTTTAATGGTTACAGGCCCCCGCGCTGTGGGGGTAAGTTTCCCCCCGGGGAAAATTAAAATTTTAGGAGGGCCCCTTTTACATTTGGACACGGTGTGCTCAAACGGTCGCAAAGGAAAACTTTCCCGGGGCCCCCAATTTGGGGAAAGACCGGGGGCCCTTCCGCAGAAAATTTTGGGGGAACTGGAATAAGGAGGAACCCAAATGGTACAACTTTTTTTCCCCTGCAACCTTGGGTTGGCAGAACACGTACGCGCCCCGCAAGACTTTCCCCGGCTGAAACCAACATTCCCCCAAGGGCCGGGGGGAAAAAGGAAATTGTCCCGGCCGGGTTTTAAAAACCCCTTTTTAAAAGGTTTTTTTCATTTTGGGGGGGTACATGCCCTTTTTTTTTCCCCATTTATCTGGTTTGCCCTTCTGGCTTTGCTTACTTAAATTGATTTTACTGTTAGCTAGCCGGGTTTTTGGTGCCTTTTTTTTTAGTTTTGCTTAAATTGGGGTCAAAATTTATTTTTTTTCTTTTTAAAAAAAACCATGCTACAATTATGTTAGCAGGGGCCCACCTTTTCTCCCCCCCCCCAGATCTTTTGGGGGTTATCCCTCCAACTATGGGCTTCGCAACTAGATGGGGTTTTTTGGGTTTGGTCGCAGGATCAGGGTTCCCCAAAACAACGTAGGGTTTTTGTTTTTGCATTGAGGACAAAATTTCCCCTTTTTTCCTTTAAAGGTTGTAGCAATAAAACAATGGGTGGGGGCCCCAGCATGGGGGCAGGGGCCCCTTGCAAACTGAGGGCTTTTAGTACGCTTTTTAAAAATTTTTCCCTCAACTGTTTTTGCAGCCCGGGGGGGGGCTTGCCTCTGAAATAAAAGGGGGCTTGGCACTTGTTTTGGGGGGTTTGACAATGATATTCATTTGGGGGAAACTGTCTGTCTCCCCAGCTGAATCAAAAAACTTTTAAAAAGGGGGGGGGTTTTTTTGAAATGCCAGAAATTAGACCTGTGCCGGCTTTTTTGGGCGGAGTTTTGGCCGGTTTTTTCCCACCCCCTTGTGCCCCCGGGCTTTTTTTTTGGCCGGGGGGGTGTGGGAAAAAAAGGGGAACTTGCGCTGTGTTTTTTAAAAACAGTTTGTCCGGACAACAGTGCCAGGTTTTTCCGGGCGACCCTGTGAGGAAAAAAACCAGCTGTGTGTAGCTCGATGAAGATTTTAACACAACCTAAATGTGGGGGGTGCGTAGGTTGGCCTACACTCCATTGTCTTTGTAACTCAACTCGGCTTTTTCCGCACTTTTTCCCATTTTTGTGGTTTGGGGGGACACATTTTAGCAATTTTTTTTTTTTAATTTTTTTTTTTTAAAACAGCTTTTTTAAAAAAGCCCAAAAATCATGTGCAAGTGTGTGAAAAAAGGACCAGCTGAAGTCCGGGGGGGCACGTTTTAAATTTGGAAGCAACTGCTCCGAAAGGGGCCCCAAAAAAGGGGGGAAAAGGGAAAAGAGTCGCGCCAAAATTCCCCCCTTTTTTAAACCTTGGGGGAAAGTCTTCCCTATTTCCTTTAAAAAAACCCCCTTTTCTAGGCCTCCCCAGCTTTCAACCAAAATAAAAACCCCCCCCACAAAACCCCTCCACAGTGCCACCCCCCCACATCTCCTCCCCATTTTTTTCTTTTTCCAACCCCCTGCGGGCCCCGCAAACGACTTTGCAAAACCCCGCCTAATTTAAAACCCCCCCTCCCGACCCAAGACTTTCCCGCCTTTTTCCAAAACCTCTGGAAACGTACCCCAAGAAATTAGGACTATCCACAAAATTTTAAAGGGGTTTTTGGGGGCCCCCCCAAAACACCCTTTTTTCGAGCGGGCCCCCCACTTCCCCTAATCAAAGTCCCTTTTATGTTTCTGTGTAAGTGGTGTGTGCCCCCCTAGCCCATTCACTATTCCACCCTCAGTCCTTTAAAAAAGGCGGGAACATCATTGTAAATGCCCCTTTTATATAAACACCTATACTTTGAAACCCCCCAAACCATTGTAAAATGTAAGCTGTCACGGCGGGGGCACTTATTTAGCTTAAATTATTGTTTTTTTAAATTTTTGTTACTTTGACTTGTGTTCTGAAAGGCTAAATGAAAAAGCGCGGGGAAAATTTTATGGGCTATAAAAAAATATTATTTTTATTCCTCTGATCCCCCCCCCTTTCCCCTGTTCTTCCCCATGTTGGGAAATTGGCCCTAAAAAACCCCCCACCCCCTTTCCCCAACACTCCCGGGGGTGGTCTGGCCACCCCAGGGCTCAACAAAAAGGGGGCCCCTGGGTCTCATCATCACACAGTGCTTTCCGGTGTGCTGCCACCCGGCACGGGCTCCCCGCCTTTTAAATTTTAGAAGACACACTGTTGCGCATCATTGCATACTCCCCTTTTTCCCTTCAGAATGCTGCTTGGGGGCCCCTGTTTGCAACCCCAAAGATTGGGAGAACAGAAGCAGACAAATCAGCTGCTCCGTTCAGAACTTCTGACTCCCCGGCAATTGCCACGGGAAGAGACAGTTTGGTTCCCAACAGTGCTGGGTCCCGAGGGGGAGGTGAAGCTTTTAAAATCGATGCATTGCTAGCCCCAAAAAACCCCCCCGGGGTTTAATTGTTCTTCCCCCGCAGGGGGTACCCCCAGCCCAAAAAATCGCATAAAGGAAGGGCTCACGGCCCGGGGAAAAAGGTGGGGCTGTGTCACTGGGGGCCGCCGAGCCAAAAAATCCCCCCCCCCCCCCGAAGAAACTCCACGACCACGTCCCTTTAAACCCCCCGCCCCTTTTTTTGGGGAGATTAAAAAAGAAAGTCTAAAAATTTTTAAGGCAAGTGTGGTTATTCCGCAAGACTGAAAGGAAACTGCACAAAAATGTTCAGTAGGGGTGAAAGGCCCCTTTTGACTTCTTAGTTTTTTCCCCCCAAAAGGTTTTTGTATACGGAGGGAAAACGGCCATAATAGTTTTATTTATTTGTAATAAGTGGACAGCAACAATTGAGAAAAATTTAAAGGGGGTGTGCCAGTGACACACGTCAGCAGACTAAAACCCCAGCAGTGGTTGAAGAATCTGGGGGGTGATCTGCACCCAAAAAGGAAAACCTCGCTCAGGAACACTGCACACAACGTTCACAAACCCAACGGTCCAGCAGGAAGGCGGGTTTTGGGGCAAAACAAAGGCGAACCCAAACATCCACGCCCCTTTTATAAAGCTAAAAAAAAAATTATGTAAAGTGACGCCCCACTTTATTGGGAAACAGTTTTACATCGCCATTCCCTCGGGCTATGCAGTTCACCCTTTTTTAAACCAAATTTTTCCGTTGTCATGCTTGAAAGTGCACCCAGGCATAAATAGAAATTTTCACTATGCACAAACATTTTTTTAAAGTTATTTTTTAAAAACATGATTTTTGCCAAAAATTTTTGAGTATTACATAGGGAAAAATTTTTAATTTTGTATAAACTGTTTAGTGACATTTTTCAGAAAATTTTCCATTTTAGAAAACCCCGTAACTTGTAATTTGAAAATGTTTTGGGAAATCAAAATTCATTGTCTAAAAAATTAAAAAAAAATGTACAACTGTTACTTTACCCATTAATGGATTCAGAAAAAATTGAAACTTTTATTACAACCATAGCGTTTCCCTTTAAAATAATTTATTTTGTGGTTTTTCTTTTCTTTTCAACTTTTTAAATTTTTGGGTTTTTTTTTTTGTTTTTTTTTTTTATCTAATTAAATTGGTTTTTAAATAAATCTCCTTTTGGTAGAAAGGGTTTTTCTTTTTCCCTTTTGAAGTATAGACATTTTTAAAAAAAAACATAAAAAGGAAATTTTAAATTTTACAGTTTTTAAACTTTTCCCCTTAACCCGGCCCCAACACCCCCATTTTTTCTCGAATCTTTTTGCCTTAAAAATGGTCCTTGTTTTCGGGGGGTTTAGTAACGTCACTGGCCTTTGTTGTCCCTTTTGGTCTTTTTTCCCTTTTGCGCCCCCCGGGGGTTTCCCGTACCGCCTTTTTCCCCCAGGCCCCCTTTTGGGCCCGGGCCCCCATTTTGGTATGAGTTCCAGCAACGTCGTGGCCCTTTGGGGAGTGTTTTGGGGGACGGGGACCTCCTGGGATAACCGGCCCCCGTAACGTCAGCTGGTCCTCGGTTGTGCCATTGGCTTTTTTTCCTTTCCCGCCCCCCCGGGGTTTCCCGCACAGCAGCCGGGGCTCGTTACTTCTTTGGGCCCTTTCCCCTTTTTCTAACCCGTCCGGGTTTCCCGTCCCCCAACGGTTTTCCGCAAAGGGCCCTTTGGGCCCAGGTCCCCCCATCTGGGTTTTCCGAGTTTCCCGCAACGTTGCTTCCCCTTTGGGAGTTTTTGGAGCACAGGTACCTCCTGCTTAAAACCGGTCCCAGTAAATCAGCTGGTAAAGATTGGCTACAAATACAAGGGTCGGAACAAGAGACACAAGAACAATAAGCAAAATCCCAAAAACAGAAAAAACATAAAAAAAAAAGACCAAAATGAAAAAAATATAAAGCCTAAATTCTAGCAGAAAAGAAAAACCCTGTATGGGGGTGAAATCCTTTTTCCCCCTGTTGCCCCTGGGGAAAAAAAAACCGGGTGCGGTAAACGAACACGGACCCAAAAAATGTTGTAAATTTTAAAAAAATTTTGTGACAGCAAAACGGGGAAAGGGGGAAAAAAACAACTTTGACAGATTACAAATACAGGAAAAACTCTGTCCAAAAAGAATTGAAGAAGAAAAAGAAGCGAATATAATAAGAAAAAAAGTTTAATAAAAAGAATAGAGTAATGGTTTTAAAAAAGGGGTGAATAGCAAAAAAATTTAAAAAAAAAGATAAAAAAAGGTGAAAAGAAGAATAATTTGATGAAAAAGGGAAAAATGCAGAAAATTAAAGGGGGAAAAGTGGTGAAAAGTTAAAAAAAGGGGGAAAAGAAGAGCATGGAATTGGTTTTATAAAATTTGCCAAAATAAAAAAAACGTTAACATTTTCCAAAATTTTTTGTCAATCCGAAAATCTTTTTAAAAAAAAAAAAAATTTTTCTATTCCTTTTATTTTGGGGTTTAAAAACTAAAGCCTTTAAAATCCCTCAACCCCCCAATACATTTTAAATTTTTCCCTTTTTTTTTTTTCCCCTTTATTACAAT
>JARQOD010008595.1:0-35002 GCA_033576555.1 Oophaga sylvatica
TTTAGAGCAATCCCACATTCCTGGCCACCTAGCCATTTTTAAAGAGAATCTGTCAACTATTTTTTCCCCTATGAGATGCAGCCACCGCCATCAGGGGCTTATCTACAGCATTCTGTAATGCTGTAGATAAGCCCCCGATGTAACCTGAAAGATAAGAAAAATGAGTTATACTATACTCACCCGGGGGGGCGGTCCGGTGCGGTCCAGGTCCGATGGGTGTCACGAACCGGGTCCGGTGCCTCCCATCTTCTAGCGATGACGTTCTCTCCCTTGCTTCTGTTGCGGCTCCTGCACAGGCGCACTACTCTGCCCTGTTGAAGGCAGATCAGAGTACTGCAGTGCGCAGGTGCCGGACCTCTCTGACCTTTCCCGACTCCTGCGCACTGCAGTACTCTGCTCTTCCCTCAACAGAGCAGAGAATTACGCCTGTGCAGGAGCCACGGCAGAAGCAAGGAAGAAGACATCATCGCTAGAAGATGGGAGGCACCGGACCGCAACACCCATCGGACCTGGACCGCACCGGACCACCCCCCGGGTGAGTATAATATAACTAGTTTTTCTTATCTTTCAGGTTACATCGGGGCTTATCGGCTCCGTTGCCTTCAACAGGGCAGATCAGTACGCCTGCGCAGAAGCCGCAACAGAAGCAAGGAAGAGGACGTCATCGCTAGAAGATGGGAGGCACCGGACCTGGATCGCGACACCCATCGGACCTGGACCACAGCGGACCCGCCCCCCCCGGGTGAGTATAATATAACTCGTTTTTCTTCTCTTTCAGGTTACATCGGGGGCTTATCTACAGCATTACAGAATGCTGTAGATAAGCCCCTGATGGCGGTGGCTGCATCTCATAGGGGAAAAATTAGGTGACATAGTTCCCTTTAATTAAGCTTATTTATAAAGTTGCTTAAATTTGCATTTAGGAATCAAATGAACAATATAAAATGAATGCAACTATGCACAGACTTTGATTTTTAAAAAAGGTGTTTCATTTTTTTTATGTGTTTGATTTATGTAGCGTCGGCATCCCTGCCCTCTGCTAGGCAGGGACGCTGTTCCCCTCACCCCTCTGCTCCGGGTCCGTCTTCCTCCTCCCGCTCTGCTGGTGGCGTGCGTTCCTTTCCGGCCACTGTGCTTAGGGCGCAGCGCGGTGCGCTCCCTTCCTCTTATAGGGGCCGCACGCGTCCTCCTAAGTAGTCCCCGGCCAATGGCCGGAGGACTTCACCATATATAAGGCACCTCCTCCAAAATGGAGGTGCCCGAGCAATGTTGTTGCACTGTTCACTACTCTGCTTCAGCCCTTAGGCTCCGTTTCCAGATACCTGCCAGATTCCTGCCAGCCTGCAGTCTGTTACCTGTCTGCTTACCGTCCTGGAGGCTCCGCCGTCCGACAGTCTGTCCACCATCACCTGTCAGTCTGTCTATGGACCAGCCAGTCCGTTCACCTGAGGACGCTCATGTCACGCTGTATAGCAGATATATATATGTGATGTCAGTAATCTATATCAAAAGGGCAACATACTATATAACATGCGCATAGATATATGATAACATAGAATTACCTGACAGAATGTCCAGTGGGTCAATACGGAATCCGTTATACGCTGTCTCCGGCAAGAGGGTGACCGGGGTCTATGCTGACCCTAAACTGGGTCCTAACTAATCCCTCTACCTGGAGGTACTGTTAAAGGTACAGAGGTCCAGGCCACCAGCGTAAACCCTGTCTCCTATCAATCCCTGCCAACTGTAATCTAGTCCTAAGAAGGACCCTGATTACCACCAAAGGGAATGAACAGGTAACGGTTAATGAACAGAAAGACATACAAGAAAGACAAGAAATAAAGTAAATAAAGTCTTACATACAACACTCACACACAGTAGGAACACCTAAGGTCTCAGAGATAAACTATAAGCTGTAAGAGTAAAAACAACTAAGGAACTCTTAGCTTAAGTATTCTCAGAACCGATCCAGTCTGCTAGACTACATGAATGCTTTCACCGGCATCTAACAAGCAGACTGGCAGGTATATGAAGGAATCTAATTAGAACATAATCAAAAGCAGCCGGGCGAGGCTGGACCTAGTCTTAGCAAAGAGCTAGGTAAAATTAACTCCCTCATTACCAAACACAAAGAAACAGCAACTCAGCTGTGAGAAGTCAGAGTGTGTAATCGCGACGATCCTCGTGGCGATACACCCATGACAGTACCCCCCCCTCTACGAGGGGACTCCGGACCCTCAGGGCCAGGTCTGCCCGGGTGAGTTGTGTGAAAGGTCCGAACCAATCGATCTGCGTTAACATCAGACGCAGGGACCCACGTCCTCTCCGCAGGACCATACCCCCTCCAATGAACCAAGTACTGAAGGGATCGGCGACTGAGACGTGAGTCAATGATTTTCGACCCATGAAATTCCACGTTATCATTGACCACCACTGAAGGAGGAGGTAGAGGTGACGGTATGACTGGTGCCACATACTTTTTAAGTAATGACTTGTGAAACACATTATGAATTTTAAACGTAGGAGGGAGGTCCAGACGAAATGCCACAGGATTAATTATGGAACTGATCCTGTACGGCCCGATGAATCTGGGACCCAACCTCCAGGAGGAAACTTTAAGTTTTATATTCCTGGTAGACAACCAAACCAGATCGTTCACCTTCAGATCTAGACCAGAAACTCTCCCCCTATCAGCCATCCGTTTGTAACGGTTCCCCGTAACCTTCAGTCTTAACCAATCTGGAACTATCAGTCTCCCTGGAAGTCCCCCAGGGGCGTCCCCCTGAGCCCCCAATACCTCCCCCTCAAGCTCAGAGCATACAGCTGACACTACAACTCCCTCCTGAGGAATAGGAACCGGATCATCCGTCTTCCCGGCCCCTGGGAAAGTACGAGATAAGGCATCAGGAAGCAACTTTATTGAGCAGTCATATGCGCGATGAGGAGGTAACTCTTTACACCCTCCTCTGAGAACATCTTCCCAAAGTCCTCCAGAAAAGGAGACAAAGTCCTAGGCACAACCGCACCGATGACCGTGCTCATGCAGTTATTCCTGCAAAATTCACCCCACTGGCTTATCTTTCCGGATTGCCAATCAATCACTGGGTTATGTTTAGCCAACCAAGGAAGTCCCAACACAATAGGAGTGGGTAGACCCTCCAACACATAACAAGACAATTGCTCTTTATGTATTGCCCCTACTCGAAGATCTATGTTATGAACAGCTTGTACCAAGCTACCTTGACCGAGAGGTCTAGAATCAATAGATACTATAGGGACCGGTTTGGCCAATACACTCAGTTGCATACCATGCACCTGGGCAAACCGAGCGTCCACCAGATTAGCCCCGGACCCACTATCAAGAAAAACAGAAATCCTCTCAGTTCTAGTACCAATCACCACCTCCGCAGGCACGAGAAACTGAGAGGGATTTGGGGACGAAATACACACTCCCAGGTTAACTCCTTTGCTCAAAGAGGCCCGGGATGGACACCCCCCCAACAAAATATCCCTCTCTCCCGCAAAAGAAACACCTTCTAGTCTTGCGGTGCACCGCCGACTCCCTCCTACAAAAAGATGTCCCTCCCAACTGCATGGGTTCCTCAGAACAGACCAGGGGAACCTCAGTATAAGGGACTTTAGTAGTAGGTGGAGTCATCACGGGAGGCGGAGTTACCTCGCGTCTTCCCCGAATTCGTCTATCAATGCGAATAGCGAGGGCCATAGCAGCCTCCAGTGATGGAGGAGAATCATACTGAGCCAACACATCTTTTAATTTGTCAGACAACCCTTGACAAAACTGGCTCCTAAGAGCTGGGTCATTCCACTGAGTATCTGTTGCCCATCTACGGAACTCAGAAGAATATTCCTCCGCTGGACGATTTCCTTGCCGTATTTTACGTAACTTTGTTTCAGCAAGGGAAACTCGATCCGGATCATCATATACCAGACCCAGGGCAGTAAAAAATCGATCCACTGACTGGAGATCTGGGGAGCCTGGAGGAATAGAGAACGCCCAAGATTGAGGGTCCCCTTGTAAGAGCGAGATAACAATTCCCACCCTCTGCTCTTCACTCCCAGATGACCGAGGCCGCAGCCGAAAGTACAATTTACATGCCTCCCGGAAGGTAAAAAATTTGTCCCGCCCACCAGTGAACCTGTCCGGGAGAGCAACCTTAGGTTCAGATCTGGTTTGCTCCGGGGGGGACAAAACCTTGGACTTAATGTCTGCAAACTCCATGGACAACCCCTGCAACTGCCGGGCCAGCTGGGCTACTGGATCCATGACAGCTGGGGAGAATCTTTAGTATGGGCCGGTGAAAATGTCACGCTGTATAGCAGATATATATATGTGATGTCAGTAATCTATATCAAAAGGGCAACATACTATATAACATGCGCATAGATATATGATAACATAGAATTACCTGACAGAATGTCCAGTGGGTCAATACGGAATCCGTTATACGCTGTCTCCGGCTAGAGGGTGACCGGGGTCTATGCTGACCCTAAACTGGGGTCCTAACTAATCCCTCTACCTGGAGGTACTGTTAAAGGTACAGAGGTCCAGGCCACCAGCGTAAACCCTGTCTCCTATCAATCCCTGCCAACTGTAATCTAGTCCTAAGAAGGACCCTGATTACCACCAAAGGGAATGAACAGGTAACGGTTAATGAACAGAAAGACATACAAGAAAGACAAGAAATAAAGTAAATAAAGTCTTACATACAACACTCACACACAGTAGGAACACCTAAGGTCTCAGAGATAAACTATAAGCTGTAAGAGTAAAAACAACTAAGGAACTCTTAGCTTAAGTATTCTCAGAACCGATCCAGTCTGCTAGACTACATGAATGCTTTCACCGGCATCTAACAAGCAGACTGGCAGGTATATGAAGGAATCTAATTAGAACATAATCAAAAGCAGCCGGGCGAGGCTGGACCTAGTCTTAGCAAAGAGCTAGGTAAAATTAACTCCCTCATTACCAAACACAAAGAAACAGCAACTCAGCTGTGAGAAGTCAGAGTGTGTAATCGCGACGATCCTCTTGGCGATACACCCATGACAGCTCACCTGTTTCCTGTCTGCTAGCCGTCCTGGAGGCTCCGCCGTCCGACAGTCTGTCCACCATCACCTGTCAGTCTGTCTATGGACCAGCCAGCCCGTTCATCTGGGGACGCTCATCTGCTACCTGCCTGCTAGCTTACCGGGAGGCTCAGCCATCACAGGTCGTACCTTCCTGTTTATCCAGAGACTGCCCCGGTCACTTGCCGTGACTTCCTGCCTGTTTGTCCAGAGACTGCCCCGGTCACTTGCCGTGACTTCCTGCCTGTTCGTCCAGAGACTGCCCCGGTCACTTGCTGTGACTTCCTGCCTGTTTGTCCAGAGACTGCCCCGGTCACTTGCCGTGAATTCCTGCCTGTTTGTCCAGAGACTGCCCCTGTCACTTGTCGTGACTTCCTGCCCGTCTTCCCCGGGCGCCACCCGCTGTCTTACAAGGACCGCCTCCTTGTATAAAAGCTCAGAGGTTCCGCCTCCCAGACCCGTTACAGTTTGCTCGGGCCATGGAACCCGGTGGCACCCAAACTCCCTCGCTCTCTGACCTGTGTCATGAACCTTCTCGTCAGAGGTCTCAACAGGAGTCCATCCTGGGTCACCTGCGGAATGTCAATTCCCGCCTGGACACTCTGACTGCTTCACCAGCAACCACCGCTGGCGCCATGACTCGCAATCCGGCAGTTCCGCTGCTCACCAATTCCGTGGTTTCCGTTCCCGGACCTCGACTGTCAGCTCCTCCTCGTTTTGGAGGTGACCCTGCTCTGGCTCGGGGTTTCATTAACCAGTGCACCCTGCACTTTGAACTCCTGTCCCATCAGTTTAACTCCGACTGGGCCAAAATTGCCTTCATCATGTCCCATCTCACCGGGGAGGCTCTGGCCTGGCTAAATCCTCTTTGGGAGAGAGAAGACCCTCTGGTGTCCGACCTGCCTGCCTTTCTCTCGGCTTTCCGGAAGGTATTCGACGAACCCGGACGGAAGACCTCCTCCGCATCATCTCTGCTACGCCTCCGTCAGGGAAGTCTCACCGTGGGTCAATATGCCATACGGTTCCGTACCCTTGCCTCGGAGCTGGCCTGGGATAACGACGCTCTAATATCTGTCTTCTGGGAGGGTCTGTCCGGTCGTATTAAAGATGAACTTGCCGGTCGGGACATTCCTACCTCTCTCGATGACCTAATAACTCTTGCCAATCGAATTGATCTACGGTTCCAAGAGCGCGCCAAAGAGGTCACCCGTGAGAGAAAGTTTCCTCGTCTAGCTCCTACTTTTCAGAAACCCGTAACTCCCTCCGTTTCTCCCCAGGTACACACTTCTGAGCCTATGCAGGTCGACCAGACCAAGATGGTCAAAGCCCGTCAGGACTTACGCCGTGCCGAGGGGAGTTGTTTCTACTGTGGCAGTAAGGAGCATCTGATCCGTACCTGTCCGGAGAGGTCGGGAAACGCCTGTGTCTAGGTTCGCTCGGAGAGGTCAAGCTAGACAAAGATAAATCCTCTCCATCTCTGCTGCTGTCAGTCTCAATTCTCCTCGGGGAGAACCGTTATTTCGAACTAGCCCAACTTGACTCTGGAGCAGCCGGGAATCTTGTTTCACAGGCTCTGGTAGAAAAATACCGCATTCCTACCAAACCTCTGGTTGTACCAGTATCTGTCGCTGCTGTGGATGGGGTCTCTTACCACGTCCCATCCAACTTATCACCGAATCCATAACTCTGCAGGTGGGTATGCTGCATTCTGAGAGCATCTCTTTTCATGTTCTGCCTGGACTCTCTCATGCTTTCTTACTAGGTCTACCTTGGCTCCAAAAGCATGCACCCGTGCTCGACTGGCAGACTGGAGAGATCCTTCGCTGGGGACAAGACTGTCATAAAACGTGTTTGGTTCCTGTTCATCCCGTCCGTCCTTCTCCTACACCAACTAATCTACCTGGGCTCCCGATTCCATATTGGTCATTCGCTGATGTCTTTAATAAAAAGGAGGCAGAGACATTACCCCCTCACAGACCTTATGATTGCCCTATTGACCTGCTACCCAGTACTACTCCTCCCCGTGGGCGTATTTACCCATTGTCTGCTGCTGAGACCAGGTCGATCTCCGAATATATCGAGGAGAATTTGGCCAAGGGATTCATCCGGAAATCTACCTCCCCAGCGGGAGCAGGCTTCTTCTTCGTAAAAAAGAAAGACGGCTCTCTCCGTCCCTGTATAGACTACAGAGGTCTTAACCTGATCACGGTGAAGAATAAGTACCCCCTTCCGCTCATTCCAGAATTATTTGATCGTCTGAGGGGGCTAGAATCTTCTCCAAACTGGATCTTCGTGGGGCATATAACCTAGTCCGTATCCGTCGGGGAGATGAATGGAAGACGGCATTCAACACCCGGGACGGCCACTACAAGTATTTGGTGATGCCCTTTGGTCTCTGTAACGCTCCGGCAGTCTTTCAAGAGTTGGTCAATGACATCTTCCGGGACCTTCTCTACTCCTGTGTAGTGGTGTACCTGGACGACATCTTGGTCTTCTCTCCTGATCTCCAGTCTCACCGGAGGGACGTTCGTCAGGTTCTGCTCAGGCTCAGGCAGAATCACCTCTTCGCTAAATATGAGAAGTGCCTCTTTGAGCAGACTTCGCTTCCGTTTTTGGGCTACATCATTTCTCAGACAGGTCTACGAATGGATCCGGAGAAACTATCTGCCATCGAGAAATGGCCCCGACCGGAGGGATTGAAGGCCATTCAACGGTTCCTGGGCTTCGCCAATTATTACCGCCTCTTCATACCGCACTTCTCTTCCCGGACTGCTCCAATCTCCGCGCTCACCCGCAAGGACGCTAACCCCAAACAGTGGACGCCCGAAGCAGAGGAGGCCTTTCTTTCCTTAAAACAAGCCTTCTCTTCCGCTCCGGTGCTGCATCGCCCGGACGGCAACAAGCAGTTCTTCTTGGAGGTTGACGCTTCCTCCTCTGGAGCCGGAGCGGTACTTACTCAAAAATCTTCTTCCGGGAGGATGGTAACTTGCGGCTTCTTCTCTAAACTCTTCTCCTCTTCCGAGCGCAATTATTCCATAGGAGACCGAGAGCTATTGGCCATCAAGCTGGCATTAGAAGAGTGGCGTTACCTACTCGAGGGGTTCTTCATCCGGTAATCATTTACACTGATCACAAAAACTTGGCTTACCTCCAGCATGCTCAGAGACTTAACCCTCGCCAAGCCCGGTGGTCCTTGTTTTTTGCTCGCTTTGATTTTCTTCTACATTTTCGCCCGGCAGACAAGAACATCAAGGCGGACGCCTTGTCTCGATCCTTCCTGGTGTTGGATCTCGAGGAGGAACCTAAACATATCATCGATCCCGCCAGAGTGATGCAGGTGGCTCCCGTGAGTCTAAATCGTCTCCTTCCTGGTAAGACGTTCGTATCGGTACCCGATCGAGAGAGGATCCTACACTGGGGTCATTCGTCTAAACTAGCTGGCCACGCCGGTCAGAAAAAGACCCTCCAGCTTATTACCCGGCATTACTGGTGGCCTACCCTGCACAAGGACGTAAAAGACTTTGTTTCTGCCTGTGCCTCCTGTGCCCGCAACAAACTTCCGAGACACCTGCTTGCCGGCCGCCTCCTTCCGCTTCCGGTACCCGCTGCCCCCTGGCAGCATATAGCCATGGACTTCATAACTGACCTCCCCGTCTCTGCCGGTTGTACGGTCATTTGGGTGGTCGTTGACCGTTTTTCCAAGATGGCTCACTTTATTCCCCTGCCAGGTCTTCCGTCAGCACCCGAACTGGCTAAAGACTTTATCCGCCACATCTTCCGTCTTCATGGCCTGCCTCGTCACATTGTGTCGGATCGTGGGGTACAGTTCACCTCACGTTTCTGGAAAGCCACTTGTAAGTTGCTAGACGTCTCCCTGGATTTCTCCTCCGCTTACCACCCACAGTCCAATGGTCAAGTGGAGCGGATCAATCAGATTCTGACCAGTTACCTCCGGCACTTCGTTAATGCCCACCATTCTGACTGGGTGGATCTCCTGCCATGGGCCGAATTTTCTTACAACAATCACGAGAGCGAGTCTTCCTCCAAATCTCCGTTTTTTGTAGTCTTCGGTCAGCATCCTTGGTCCCTGTTCCCGTCTCCACCTCTGTGGACAATCCAGCTGCTGAATCTCTTGTTAATGAATTTTCCACCATATGGGAGAGTACCCGGTCCGCACTCATTCTGTCATCCGAGCGCATGAAGAAACATGCTGACAAAAAACGTCTGGATCCTCCTCAATTCCGTCCTGGGGATAAGGTCTGGCTCTCGTCCAAGTATGTCCGGCTCAAGATTCCTTCCTACAAGTTAGGTCCTCGGTTCATCGGTCCCCTGGAGGTCATCAGTCAGATCAACCCGGTGGCCTATAAATTGAAACTCCCGGCCAATTTGCAGATTCCTAACTCCTTCCATGTATCTCTCCTCAAACCGGTGGTACTTAACTCTTTTGTCAAGCCTACAGGTACGCTTCCTGCTCCAGTTTCTGCTGAAAACGAATTTGAGGTAGAGAACATTCTGGCCACCAAAAGGGTAAGGAGAAAGACCTATTTTCTGGTGGATTGGAAGGGTTTGGTCCTGAGGAGAGAAAGTGGGAGCCTCGGGAGAACATCCATGCCCCTCTCATCTTAGCTAAATTTCTCTCTGGCCTAAAAAAGGGGGGCCTAAAGGGGGGGTACTGTAGCGTCGGCGTCCCTGCCCTCTGCTAGGCAGGGACGCTGTTCCCCTCACCCCTCTGCTCCGGGTCCGTCTTCCTCCTCCCCTCTGCTGGTGGCGTGCGCTCCTTTCCGGCCACTGTGCTTAGGGCGCGCGCGCGTGCGCTCCCTTCCTCTTATAGGGGCCGCGCGCGTCCTCCTAAGTAGTCCCCGGCCAATGGCCGGAGGACTTCACCATATATAAGGCACCTCATCCAAAATGGAGGTGCCCGAGCAATGTTGTTGCACTGTTCACTACTCTGCTTCAGCCCTTAGGCTCCGTTTCCAGATACCTGCCAGATTCCTGCCAGCCTGCAGTCTGTTACCTGTCTGCTTACCGTCCTGGAGGCTCCGCCGTCCGACAGTCTGTCCACCATCACCTGTCAGTCTGTCTATGGACCAGCCAGTCCGTTCACCTGAGGACGCTCACCTGTTTCCTGTCTGCTAGCCGTCCTGGAGGCTCCGCCGTCCGACAGTCTGTCCACCATCACCTGTCAGTCTGTCTATGGACCAGCCAGCCCGTTCATCTGGGGACGCTCATCTGCTACCTGCCTGCTAGCCTACCGGGAGGCTCAGCCATCACAGGTCATACCTTCCTGTTTATCCAGAGACTGCCCCGGTCACTTGCCGTGACTTCCTGCCTGTTTGTCCAGAGACTGCCCCGGTCACTTGCCGTGACTTCCTGCCTGTTTGTCCAGAGACTGCCCCGGTCACTTGCCGTGACTTCCTGCCTGTTCGTCCAGAGACTGCCCCGGTCACTTGCCGTGACTTCCTGCCTGTTCATCCAGAGACTGCCCCGGTCACTTGCCGTGACTTCCTGCCTGTTTGTCCAGAGACTGCCCCGGTCACTTGTCGTGACTTCCTGCCCGTCTTCCCCGGGCGCCACCCGCTGCCTTACAAGGACCGCCTCCTTGTATAAAAGCTCAGAGGTTCCGCCTCCCAGACCCGTTACAATTTATTTTTAAAGTGTTGAAAACTGATATTCTTGTTTTGGAACCAATGCAAATGTGAGCTAAGAAAATGAATGAGACAAAAGGACATATACATCAAGAAAATCATCAACCTCCATATACAGAAATAGTAAAAAGATTTTAGAGTGCACCTGTTATTTTAGGAGACCTACATTTTTAGAAGTTTTAACTCTGCTGTGGAACCATGGGGTCATACAGACCCCAGAGCTGAATAAATTGAAATATTTCTAAAACTGGTCAATCTCAGACATTGACCTTCTATGTATTTTCAAGTAACATATTTCTGCTTATGTTGATGATATTTTGAATTTGTTTTTCAATTTTGTTTCAAAGTTATTTTCAATTTTCTGTGTTTGGGACTCTCCTGACCCCATAGTACCTTTATTGTCTGACATTTTTTTTTTAATATTTTCTGTTTATTCACAAGTTTTGTAATATAATTGTAAATAAACAATGGCTAGACGAGATCTGCATCACTTTCGACGCAGCAGTGTTACAGGACAGCGCAAACGGTGCTATGTTTGTCCTCGATCGAAGGACAAAAAGCCGAGATTTGTTTGCAACGACTGCAAGATGTTCATTTGTCAAGAACATGGCGCTATGACATGCAGTGAATGCAAGGGCTAAATTTATTGCCAGATCATTCGTTGTCATTATGTTTTTACTAAAATCCACACAGTTGCAGATATTGTGCATTTTTTATTGAATTTGAATGTTTAGTTATTAGTGAAACATTTTGGTATAAATTTCAGTTTGTGTTTGATGACAACAAATAAATCACTTCAAAGTTACATTTGATTTCATAACTGTGTTCTGAAATGATGACAGAATAAAACTTGATTATTCTGAACAGCCAGCATGTTCATTTTAATGAAATATGATGATTTTGAGCCTTGGGTCATATAGACCGCATGGTACCAAAGCAGTGATTTTTTCCTGGTTCCACAGCAGGGTTAAGCTCTTTTACGGGGTGTAAACTTACTGCTATGATTTTTCCCATAAACAATTTGCACAGACATGATAATTTCCTGCTCTCATGTCACTATATATTACTGTTCAGAAGCAGCAGCTGCATGGAGGACAATATATTTCAGTACTATGCAGTGTAGCTGTGAATCCAGCTCTGCAAGCAGATAAAACACTAGCTATAAAGAAGCAGCATGGTTTATGTGTGCCTCCTTATCTTTTGACTCCTTATTCCTTCCATCTCTATATCTATCCTCAGTCAGGTGGCGGTCCATCTAATTATAAGCAAAACTGATTTTAAATGTATTTCTGAGCAAATGGAGAAGCGGGTCATAAGTGTAGAAAGAAGCATATTTTTCATATAACATGTATTGAAAAAGTGCTTCATATATTTGCTGTGTTTTCTTTTAAACGAAAGTGACTATTTAAAAGGGTATTCTCAAGTTATTAAATTGCTTTAATTAGACAGCATGAAAATAAGCATGTTTGCAATTAATTAACATTTTCCATCTGCTCTCATTCTCTTGCATTGATAGCTTTTATCTTTCATAGTGTACATCTTGTTTCTATGATGCTCGGACCCTAGTACCTGCCTAGACTCCAGGAGGTACATTCCATGAGAAGGGTTAACTCCTAACATCCCAACCACTATACTAGTTAGCTGCTTACCTTCCTCCTTCTCCATCTGAGCTTCTGAAGAGCTGCTGTTATGAATATTGCAACATCACCAGCAGCAGCTTTCAGAGTAGGTCTCTTAATTACAGCTCTCACTGTCTTAAAGTGTGTGCTTGTTCAAATGCCCTGTTATATCTGTTTATAAATATAGTGCCCTCCCTGCCAGAAACCAGGAAGTAAGGAGACTGCATAGCTCTGAGTTGCTCCAGAGACATCTTGAGAGCTATGCAGTCTCCTTACTTCCTGGTTTCTGGCAGGGAGGGCACTATATTTATAAATAGAGATAACAGGGCATTTGAACAAGCACACACTTTCAGACAGTGAGAGCCGTAATTAAGAGACCTACTCTGAAAGCTGCTGCTGGTGATGTTGCAATATGAGCTGAATGCAAATATAGATGGCTTACAAGGGTTGGTCCTACTGACAGATGCTCTTTAAGTTCCACACTGTCCTGTACTCTCAGATTGACATGTACTATATGTACTATGAGGGTTTTTCTAAGCATTGAGATCATCTAGTTCTTGCTCTCTCACAGTTCAAACTGAAATCTTCTTTCAAATGTTGAGCATTTTTTCAAAAACTATAACGTCTGGAAAATTACTGGGAGGTCTCATGCATATTGTTCGTATAATTACTAGATTCGTCCTGATTGCTATAATAAGCCTATAATTATGAGCTTTCGGCACAACTTACCAAACATTTATGTTGCTTCATTGGCACCAAGCATTGTGATTTCGTTAAGTTTGGAGTTGACATATTTTGTCTCCAAGTTGCTGAATTTAGTAAACTTAACCCAACAGAACAAAACAAACAATTGTAATAAATATCAAATCTCTGTCCTGTCTTAAAAACAACCCTAAAGTACAAGTCAAAAAATCACGCTTTCCTCTTGAGTCTACTGTCCATGGTTCATGCGGACTCAGAGCAAAGATCAAAAATAAACCCCATCATTTGGTTGACTTTGCTAATTGTGATGGCAATGCCCCTGTGCTTCCTTTCTCCTCCAAGCCCATTTCATGACCCTTGAACTGTTTTTTTATTCACGTTCCAGCTAAATTTATAGTTATATTGGAGTACAATAATAAATTATATTGTGGTACCGTGTTAGCCAGAAAAATCGATGTGAATACTTTTCCGTCAAATTATGACAAGAGCATTCTTAAAGTGATACCTTTATTGGCTAACCAGAAAATTATATGTTCGCAAGCTTTCAGAGCTCAAAGGCTCCTTCTTCAGGCAAGATTACATTTGGAATAATAAGAAAGACACATTAGATGCTTACTATAGTAGGAAATTTGTTCAAGACCTGGGATCACACCATTTTTCTGTTGACATACTGATTGCAAAGTTGTGATGGGATTGTCTCCGGTCACTCAATTTTCCTAACAGCATCACTCTGTAGTATTTAAAAAAATGGGGTACAGAGACCACGGTGTAAGAACCTTGGTGTAAGAATTATTGCAGAGAGCTACTGGTCATACTTTTATTGTAATCATTCCTCGAACAGTATCAGAATGACCACAGCAAGTTTGAGACCACAAAGCCAAAGTACAAAAGCTTCTTTCATTGCCTTTCCTTTTGGCTCGATATATTCCAAGAGGCATGATGAAGGATGACCACGTTACTCTGTCAGAAGATATTTATGCTTTATGTGTCTGCGTGAGAAATCGGAGTGAGTAATAAAATTTGGCAAAATTGGTAGAGCTGTTTGCTAAATATGAGAAGTTTAAGGGAGTCTTTCACCCACATAGCACAATTTAATCCGAGCACTTATTCATACTGGGGATTTTGCCCTATAAAAATCATACTTTTACTGTTTACCACTGTCCCATTGTGCAAAATACACTTTTTAATCCCATATGCTCATTAGGGTGCTCTGTGCCTCCTTGACGTGATTGAGCAGCTTCAGTGCACCATTCTGCCCCCTGAATTTAGATACCTCCCTGTCGTCCTCTGGTGATGGACAATACTGGCTTGTCCAGAGTCATCGCTGTCTCAGGAAAAATCTGTTGCCTTAGGTCAATCTCTGCCTTAGGCCAGAGTCACACTAGAGAGAAATACAGACGAGTGCTATGCGAGAAAAAATCACAAAGCACTCGGACCGATGTTAATCTATGGGGCAGCTCCCATCACCCTTTTTTTTCTCGGCCGTATTATACGTGCGAGTGAAATCGCAGCATGCTCCGATTTGCAGTGTATATCGACCGAGAATCGCTAATGCAAGTCTATGGGTGTGAGAAAAACTCGCACACCACACGGACCATCAGTGTGACTTGCGAGAAATACGCACCGGTGTCCTTAGAAAAGCCGGCAATTCAGTGCGGTATACTGTAAAATCACACTGACAGCTTACAATAGAATAGATAGAATACATGTATACACATAGTATAGGTATATATATATATATATATATATCATTGACACATATATATATATATTTATATTTCATAGAGAGATAGATAGCAGAATAGCCGTTAATTCATTTGTCGGCTCTTGTAGAATCTCTGCAGGAGCCGACAGGATAGGAGACATGGTTTACATACAGTAAACCATTGCAGAACATTTTGCTTTATAGATGTCAGTGACTACTACTGTTAGTACTATGTGTGTGTAAAATTTGGGAGCTGTAGGTATTTAATAAAAGGATGTATTCACGGAAAAAAATTGTGTGGGCTCCCGCACAATTTTCTTCGCTAGAGAGGGAAAGCCAGTGACTGAGGGCAGATATTAAGAGCCTAGAAAGGGACCATTGTTGTTGACCCCCCCAGCTCAAAACATCTGCCCCCAGCCATCCCAGAAAAGGCACATTTGCTATTGTAAGGTGACATTAAGCCAGGTTAATAATGGAGAGTTGTCAATTAGACACCTATCCATTATTATCTTACCATTTTAAAGGGTTAAAAAAAACACACACATTAAGAATAAAGTATTTTAATGAAATAATAAAACACACAGGTTTTCCATATTTATTAAACTCCCAATCCATTCGAAGCCCTCGTTCTCCTGGAAAAAAGACAAAATAAAAAAGCAACAATATACCCAGACCTGTTCATTTTCCCACGCTGCAGAGTTCACCGCGGTCAGCCTGTGAGTGAGCGGAGCATCAGTGACGAGAGCGCTAGTCACTGAGTCACTGATGCTGCCGCCGGTAGCTTCTCATTCATTCAGTGGTTTACAGCCGGGGCGGTCGCATTAGCACTGCTCCTGGTTGCAAACTATTTAACCCTTCAGATGGATTGTGGTGTGGGACTTGACTGTACGGTGGACAGGTATGGGTATATTGTAGCTTTTTTATTTTGTCTTTTTTCCAGGAGAACGAGGGCTTCGAATGGATTGGGAGTTTAATAAAGATGGAAAACCTGTCTTCAGTCGCTGGCTTTCCCTGTCTGGTGGAGAAAATACCACGGGAGCCCACGCTTTTTTTTCAACGAATTTACACATTTAATTAACCCCTACATGTATGAAATTTTGCACACATACACTCATGTAATTGTTAGTGAAAACCATATATCAAACTACATGAAATGACATGGTTAACTGTATGTAAACCATGTGTCATTTCATGTTGGGTTCTGTAATTTTACAGAAACGGGCAATTGAATTAGCGGCTATTATACTATGTAGAAGTGTATGAACTATAAATATATATATATGTGTCACAATGACGTATATATATTATATAATATATATATATGTATTCTATGTGTGTATATGTTTTCTTTCTATTCTTTGTTAAACCTGTCAGTGTGATTTTACAGTATAGGCGGGGATGAATTGCCGGCTTTTATAAAGGACACCGGTGCGATTTTCTCGCAAGTCACACATGCGGTCCGTTTGTAATCCAATTTTTCATCGCACCCATAGACTTGCATTGGCGATTCTCGACCGATAATTGGTGACAATCGCAGCATGCTGCGATTGTCTCGGTCCGAGGAAAACGGCGAGAAAAAATCGGATACTGGGAGCTGCTCCATAGATAAACATTGGTCCGAGTGCAATGCGATATTTCATCTCATTGCACTCGTCCGTTTTGTCGCCAGTGTGACCCCGGCCTTATACTCTATCCAGATCTCCAGATCACAGCGCGACCTATAAAACCACGCACTCACAGCGACCTGCATTCCATAATGTTTAGGCAATCTTCTGGCTATTCTTACAGTAATTTAGTTTTATTTTAGCTCCCAGATGAAAAGTTTGGAGAGTTTGGTCTGGACAATGTAAAGACATCCATATAATATTTTCTACAGCGATATATTTTTTTTCCAAGGGTTGATATACTTTTCTTCCTCTTTCACAATCAGACGATGCGAGCATTTAATTGATTGTTCTTTTTTTTTTTTAATTATTGTTACATCTGTTTTATTTTGCTCTTTCAACCATAAGTGGGAGAAAAAGCATTTATTAAGAATAAGAGAAGGGTGGTTACCAAAATACGTTCTACATGCTCATATTTCCCAACAATGTGCTGTATGCTGTAAGAGGGAACACAAGCCTGGAAATGTATGATGCGCCCTTACCAGGGCTTTGGGTACTCGGCACCGAGCCCGTTGATGTCTATGGGGGATGTCACGGGTAGCACAGCTCGGTCCGTGCCCTGAGCGCTCACCTTAATGTGGGATATTTACAGGGGATGAGGGAATGTTCGTGTAATTTGTCGTGACGCCACCTGTAGTATCTGGTCAGGGGGGGACCAGCGCTGCTATGCACATACTCTGGAAGGGATGGTGTTGGCAGCTAGATGGCAGGTCTTCTACAGGCAAGACGGTGTCCTTCCAGAGCAGATAGAAATAGGAGGATGCAGGACAGATGGGGATCCCGCCATCAGAGACAATAAGGGAGACACACACGAAAGTCAGTTTGGTACCTTTACTGTAGAAATGGCAGGTACTCCCCGGAGCACGGCAGGGCGAAGGATGCACATCCGGATTCCTCCACTGGTAGGTGTATGGCCTCCTGTCCTCTGTCGTTATATCATAAAGTCCTGACCAGCTTGTAGCTAGGTCTAACTTGGTCTCTGTTCTGTACCTGGCTGACTTGGTGGTGGACCTTCTATCTGGCAGAACAGGGTCTTTTATGGCTGATCAGGCCGACTCCGTTCTCCTGATCCTGCTACGTGTCAACTCTGTGGTACTCCTGGGACTTGTAGTCCTCCAGGAACTCCGGTGTTCTCCTAATAGGTCGTGGAGATCCTTATAGGCTCGGGACCCGGCGTCCGGTATTTCTTGCTGAGGGGAGCTATTAATGCTCTCAGTTCCCTCCACTTCCACGTGCCTTCGGCCTACCTGGGTCCTATTAAGATCACACACGCTGGCAGTTGGTATGCTGCCTCTTCGCCGCTCTCTAAGCGTCGGCACGCTTCCTCATGAGCTACACTTCAGATTCAGCTCTGACTAGGCTAAAGTGATTCCCTTTTCACTCGTACTAGCCTCCACTTAAGTTCAAATTGAACTGACTGAACAGCTCTGCACTTCTCCCCTCTCCTCTGGTGTCTTGAGGAGATCTCTATCTCGTTCAGAGGCTGTCTCAGGCAAACTGAAACTAAAACTGGTTTTTATATGCCTAACACAGCTCCCTCTAATGGTCTTTTTAGGTAAGCTGCAATGTGTGTGTGTATAGTGACCTCTAGTGGGATCTTCCTTTAGTGCATCCTTCTGGAAGATATGGATCCAGTCACAGCTGGGCTCCACATTCCCCCCTAGTAGAACTCAGCACTCCGGGGCTGAAATACAAAAACAGGTAACAGAAATTATAACATATCAGAAACAATTCTTCCTTTACAGGAGGTAAGGTACTCTTGAACTGTTGCATAAACGGTAACTGAACAATTATGTACAATGAGGGATTGAAGACTTTGAGCAACCATAAAAGTCCCAGTCTCTTTTGGAAAGGATGCTCAAATAGGGGTGAGGAAACAAGTAGAAATAATGTCCATTCCTCTTGTTCCAAGATTATAAGGGAAAACAGGTTAATAAATAATGGTATGATACAACATATTATTAGCAAAAATATATACATTATACATTTATGTACAGTGGTCATAGATAGTTATTTACATGAGTTAGGTTCTACTCTCTATACCTAACAGGTAATTGCCCCTTTGTCATACGTACTGACCTGGTGTAGTGGTAGGTGAGGTGTCAGTTACCCTGTCTGTCCTACGTACTCGCAAACTATAAATCTGCCTCCACCTCTCTAGGGATCTGGCAAGCATGTCAGCGACTGGGCGATGCGGTTCTGTCTTGCCAGGGGACTCTTCTTCCTGAGATTCAATTTCTTGGGATTCCGCTTCTTGTGGTGCTGCTTATTGGGGTTCCACTGGTTGAGGTTCTGCCGGAACAGGTCCTTCTGGAACTGACTCCACTGGCACAATTGGTGCAACTGGATGTAGAGATTCTTCTTGCGGTTGATAAAATTGCAGCACGGGAATGATTACAGCTTCTCCAATTCTGGGCCAATCTGCGGGTAAATCTCCCAAATCTGTATGTATGACTGCTTCATCACTCACTTCCTGATTGACAACAGGTTCTTCCTCACGAAGCTTTAATGGGTCCGGACACAACTTAGGTGGTCTCTGGACACAGTTGCAGTCGTTTTTCCTCCATCCTTGCTTATGATGCACGTTTTCTTGTTATCAAACCTTGAACTCTGTATGATGTAGGGCTCTCTTTCCCACTGATCGTCGAGTTTGTGTAACCTTCTCTTTCTTTTTAGTACGATTTCACCAGGTGCGAAAGGTTCAGCTGGCGCACTTTTATTGTAGCGATCTGCTTGTTTATCCCTTCCTCGATTGAGACTTTCCTCAACACAGGCTTGTACTTTTCTGTACTGTTCCTGTCTGTTTGTGTCCCAGTCTCCAGTAGTTACATCCGCTTCGGGTTCTACAACTCCAAGCTCTAGATCCATGGGCAGCTTTCCTGGTCTTGCCCGCATGAGATAGGCTGGGGTGCAGTTGGTGGAACTCACTGGTATATGGTTGTACAGGTCTACCAGGTCAGGTAGCAAGTCTGGCCACCGATTTCTTTCCTCCAGTGGTACAGTTTTCAGTAAGTCAATAACAATGTGATTCATCTTTTCACAAAGTCCATTGGTTTGGGGGTGGTACGGTGTAGTTCTTATCTTTTTACACCCGTACAGGTGACAGAACTCTTTGAATAATTCGGCCTCAAAGGCTGGGCCTTGATCAGTTAGCACCTGCTCCGGATATCCGTGTGGTCTACAGAAATGAGTCTGGAACGTCTTTGCTGCTGTCTCTGCCGTCAGATCTTTGACAGGGGCGACCACCAGGAATCTGGAGTAGTGATCCACCATAGTCAGGGCATAGGAATATCCTGACCGGCTGTGTGACAACTTCACATGGTCCAGGGCCACGATTTCCAAAGGGCGAGTCGTCTGGATGGGCTGCAGGGGTGCCTTCTGACTGCTGTAGTCTTTTCGTCTGAGGCCACAGGGTCCACAGTTCCGGCACCACTTCTCGATGGAGCTGCGCATCCCTACCCAGTAGAACCGACACTTCAACAGGGTCTCCAGCTTTTTCCAGCCAAAATGTCCCGCTTGATCGTGGTAAGCTTCTAACACCATCTGGATGTCTGCTCTGGGAACTACTATCTGCCAAACCATTTCATGGGTCCTCGAGTTGACGTATCTCCTGCACAGCTTTTCACGGTAGATGAACAACCGGCTTCTCTCATTCCACAGCTGTCTTGCTGGTAGAGGTGCGTCTTTCTCCAAGGAGGAACCTTCCTGGTTTATCAGCTCCTTGATACGGCTGACCACTGGATCGCTGTCCTGAGTCTCTTTCCAGCTGTGGTGAGGTAAAGGATTCAACGTCTTACCACGCGGTCCCCTGCTGGCTTGTTGCTCGTAGATCACCCCATTCCGGTGAAAGGCAGGTAGTTCAATCTCTTCCAGATCATCCACTTCATCCTCAGTGTCTGATTCATGAGGCATCCTGGACAGGGCATCAGCATTGGCATTCTTGCGGCCCGCCCGGTACTTAATTGTGAATTGATAATTTGACAGTCGAGCCACCCATCGTTGTTCCATGGCTCCCAGCTTGGCTGTTTCAAGAAGCGTTAAGGGGTTGTTGTCAGTGTAGGCAGTGAACTTGCTGGAGGCCAAGTAGTGTTTAAACCTCTCCGTGATGGCCCAGACCAGTGCCAGGAACTCCAACTTGAAGCTACTATAGTTCTCTGGGTTTCTTTTGGTCGGGCGGAGCTTCCTGCTAGCATAGGCGATGACTTTCTCCAGGCCATTTTGCTTCTGACTGAGGACTGCTCACAATCCTTCGTTGCTGGCATCAGTATACAGCAGGAACGGCTGGCTGTAGTCAGGGTAGGCTAGGATCTCATCAACTGTTAGGATCTCCTTCATTTCCTTGAATGCTTCTGCCTGTTCTTTACCCCAGTGGAAGGGAGAATTTCTGCTCTTGAGGGACTGTCCCACCAGGAGGTCTTGCAGAGGCGCTGCTTTCTTGGTGTAGTCCTTCACAAACCTCCGGTAGTACCCTGTCAGTCCCAGAAACTGTCGCACCTCCTTAAGATTTTTCGGCTCCGGAAATTTCTGGATGGCGGTGATCTTTTCAGGGTCTGGCGCTACTCCTTCAGAGCTGACGATATGTCCCAGATACTGTACTTTTTGTTTGAGCAGATGGCACTTAGAAGGCTTCAGTTTCATCCCATACTTGGACAGTGACTCAAATACCTCCGCCAGGTGCTTCAAATGGTCTTCATACGTTTTGGAGTACACGATGACATCGTCCAGGTACAGCAACACAGTTTCGAAGTTGAGATGTCCCAGGCAGCTCTCCATCACCCTCTGGAACGTGCCAGGGGCACTGCTGAGTCCAAACGGCATTCTGTCAAACTCACAGAGTCCCATCAGTGTAGTGAAAGCCGTCTTCTCCCGATCCTCCTCAGCCACAGCTACTTGCCAGTACCCACTAGTGAGGTCAAGGGTGGAGAAATAGTTAGCAGTTTTTAGTGCAGCCAAGGATTCCTCAATGCGTGGTAATGGGTATGCATCTTTATGTGTAATACGATTTATTTGTCTGTAATCTACACACATTCGCATGCTTCCATCTTTCTTCCTGACTAAGACTAGAGGCGCTGCCCAGGGACTGCAACTATCCCTTATCACCCCTGCTTCCTTCATATCACGCAACATCTCCTTGGCTTTCTGGTAGTGTGCTGGTGGTATAGGCCTGTACCGTTCTTTGATGGGAGGATGATTGCCTGTGGGGATGTGATGTTGAACCCCTTTAATTGTCCCAAAGTCGAGTGGGTGTTTGCTGAATACCTGAGCATACTCTTGAACTACTCGGTATACCCCTTGTTTCTGGTGGGTTGGAGTGGTGTCTGTCCCGACATGGAGCTGCTGACACCAATCCTCCACCTGGGTGGTCGGACCGTTATCCTCCACTGGTTGTGGGGAGGTTAAGGGCTCCGCTGGGTGAATGGAGTTATTATCCACAGCATGTAACTTTGCAACAGTGGCATAACGTGGTAATTTGACTTCATCTTCTCCCCAGTTGAGAAGACGCACTGGCACCCTCCCATTATGTACATCCACTACCCCTCTGGCAGTCAAGAGTGTAGGTCTGTGTTCTGAACAATGTGGCTCTACTACTGCTTGGTAGTTTTGTCCTCTCAGGCCTATGGCTGCTCTACACCAAATAAGCATTTCACTCAACGGGGGTATCACAATGGGGTTCGGGTCTGTTACCCGTACATTACCAATCTCACCACGGTCATTTTCACTTGCTGCTGGCACATCAGGGTTCGGATCTCCCTCCGGATCTCTCCCTTTTGCCTTGGTCTGGCGATTTCGGCAAGCGGTTGGAGTAAAAACACAACCTCCTCCAAACAGTTACTAATAATGTTAGTGCCTAAGACCACATTCAACCCATTTTCTTCATTAACAGTCTTTACTACAAGAAGTCCCTGATTCTTTAGCTCCACTCTCCCACCTTTACGTCTACATCTTTAGCCCCCCGTAATTCAAGAGGGAGACCATTTGAGGCATATACGGTAAAGTCAGGGTTTGGGGGTTGGAGACTGTCACTGGACCAGTACTTATTGTAGAGAACATCAGGTATAATGGTTACCTGGGATCCAGTGTCCAGCAGGGCAGGGATTGCGATCCCGTCCAGTATGATGGACAGGTATGGTCTTCCTCCCACAAACCTGCGGTTCCAGTCTGAGGGGCCTGAGGAGTCTATTCCTGGGGGTTGGCCCTCGGACCCAGGATTTGCTCGTTTAAAGGACACAGACGCGCTGGGTGACCTTCCCTGTGGCAGCGGTAGCAGATGATCTCTCGGCGAGGATGATGCTGGTCGCGGGTCCTTCCTGGGGGTGGCGTTGTCCTCCTCCGGTGGGGTGACGTCCTCCCTCTCCTCCGGCGCATCCAAGGGACATCCTCCGGGCAGTCAGCCAGCAAGATCTTTCCTTCTTCTTTCGTCGACAGTTGCAAGGCACTCATTACAGTGGCAGGTTTTTGGTCAGCTGGCGCACTTCTGAGCGCAGACAGTCCAGCTCAGTAGGGGCGCTTCCTGCGTTTTGGCTTCTGCAACCAGCGGGGAAAAGGTGGATGCTGCTGGCTTTAGGGTGGTTTCACTCGGGTGACACTGGGTTGCCATCTCGGGTGTTTCCAGAGGTCGCAGTCCTTTTATAGCCATATCCTTAAGGGCATCAAAGGTAGCATCAGGATGATCCAAGGACCACCAGTGCACAGTCCTGCCTTCCGCTTGGGACCTCAGTCCCCGTACAAATTGTTCCTTTAACATTTTATTTTCGTCGGTGACACTTATAGGGTTAACTTGTTTAAGAGCTCGCAGGGCCCCTTGTAGCCGGCAAGCATAGTCCCTAATGCTGTCATCTGATTTCTGGGAACATTGATAAAACATCATCCGGAGATCTGTTTCAGTGCGGTCTTCAAAGATAGACTGTAGCTTTAAAAAAATTGCATGCACTGACTCCTGGTCTGCAGCTGTCCAAGTCTCTACCTCCCTCTCAGCAGCACCAGTTAATTGCCCTATTACCACCGCAGCTCTTTGCTTTTCTGTCATAGGGTACATGTCCATTATGCTGCATATTTTTCGCTTGAACCCGGGCAGCGTGTCTGGCTTGCCGCTGTATTGAGGAAGCCACTTCGCTCCAGGCATGTATGACAGCGTTAGCGGTACTATTGGGACCACAGGACCAGGTGAGGGGCCCGGATTTCTATCCTGCGCTGCAGCGCCAAGTGGTAAGTCATTGGGGTCATCGGCCGGGGCCGCGCTGTCGGCTTGCTGCTGCGACATATCTGCGCCCCCCTAGTTAATCGTGGCCTACCTTCTCTGAAGGCTGCAGCTCTGCAGGCACAGCGGTGGAGAAAGGACCTGTGTCGCTGGCGCTCTGACGTCAGAGCGTTCACTGAAGCTCTCCACAGGACCTGCCGCCGCGTCAGCGTTGGGGGCGTGTTTAGGACTCAGCGCGCTTTTGCAGGTACGCCCACTAGTTTTCGCGCCGGGACGCTATAAATGGCGGCAAATGGCGGGAAATCTTCACCACTATACACAACAGTCTTTTTGCAAGGCACACAGTACCCGGTGGCAACGGGCACAAATTACTCCGTTGCTGCGGGCACGAAATCCTGTTCGTGACGCCAAGTTTTAAGATGATGCGCCCTTACCAGGGCTTTGGGGTACTCGGCACCGAGCCCGTTGATGTCTATGGGGGATGTCACGGGTAACACAGCTCGGTCCGTGCCCTGAGCGCTCACCTTAATGTGGGATATTTACAGGGGATGAGGGAATGTTTGTGTAATTTGTCGTGATGCCACCTGTAGTATCTGGTCAGGGGGGGACCAGCGCTGCTATGCACATACTCTGGAAGGGATGGTGTTGGGCAGCTAGATGGCAGGTCTTCTACAGGCAAGACAGTGTCCTTCCAGAGCAGATAGAAATAGGAGGATGCAGGACAGATGGGGATCCCGCCGTCAGAGACAATAAGGGAGTCACACACAAAAGTCAGTTTGGTACCTTTACTGTAGAAACGGCAGGTACTCCCCGGAGCACGGCAGGGCGAAGGATGCACATCCGGATTCCTCCACTGGTAGGTGTATGGCCTCCTGTCCTCTGTCGTTATATCATTAAGTCCTGACCAGCTTGTAGCTAGGTCTAACTTGGTCTCTGTTCTGTACCTGGCTGACTTGGTGGTGGACCTTCTATCTGGCAGAACAGGGTCTTTTATGGCTGATCAGGCCGACTCCGTTCTCCTGATCCTGCTACGTGTCAACTCTGTGGTACTCCTGGGACTTGTAGTCCTCCAGGAACTCTGGTGTTCTCCTAATAGGTCGTGGAGATCCTTATAGGCTCGGGACCCGGCGTCCGGTATTTCTTGCTGAGGGGAGCTATTAATGCTCTCAGTTCCCTCCACTTCCACGTGCCTTCGGCCTACCTGGGTCCTATTAAGATCACACACGCTGGCAGTTGGTGTGCTGCCTCTTCGCCGCTCTCTAAGCGTCGGCACGCTTCCTCATGAGCTACACTTCAGATTCAGCTCTGACTAGGCTAAAGTGATTCCCTTTTCACTCGTACTAGCCTCCACTTAAGTTCAAATTGAACTGACTGAACAGCTCTGCACTTCTCCCCTCTCCTCTGGTGTCTTGAGGAGATCTCTATCTTGTTCAGAGGCTGTCTCAGGCAAACTGAAACTAAAACTGTTTTTTATATGCCTAACACAGCTCCCTCTAATGGTCTTTTTAGGTAAGCTGCAATGTGTGTGTGTATAGTGACCTCTAGTGGGATCTTCCTTTAGTGCATCCTTCTGGAAGATATGGATCCAGTCACAGCTGGGCTCCACATGTACATTCATTATTAAGAAAATATTTTTCATAAGAAATTGAGAGAGAATGCTGCTAAACAGCTCTGAGGGTTCTTTAATTTTTAATGCAAATTCTTTTAGCATTCAGAGGTAAATTCTTAATATTATCTCCAAATTAATTATACATTAATATTATCCCCAAATTAAAAATAAAAGCAGCTGATACTCACCTCTTGGGCCTGCACCGTATGTGTCTGAGGTCTGATCTCTCAGTTCAGCGAGTGTGATGATGTCACTACATTGCGCCAACTGTGCGGAACTTCAGAACACACACTGAAGAGACCAAAGCAGTCGGGGAATGAGGAGAGGTGAGCAGTTTTCTTTTCTTTTTAAATCAATGAATACATTGTACTTATTGGAATGATCATGCTGTGTGTGGGCCTTTAACTCTTTGGAGGGCTATGTGTGGGGGTCATTATGCTGTTTAAAGGGCTGTGTGTGGGGGCCATTATACTGTTTGGAGGGCTATGTGGGGGCGGAATTATACTGTTTAAAGGGCTATGGGTGGGGGCCATTATACTGTTTAAAGGGCTGTGTGTGGGGGCCATTATACTGTTTGGAGGGCTATGTGTGGGGGCCATTATACTGTTTAAAGGGCTGTGTGTGGGGGTCATTATACTGTTTAAAGGGCTGTGTGTGGGGGCCATTATACTGTTTAAACGGCTGTGTGTGGGGGCCATTATACTGTTTGGAAGGCTATGTGGGGCAGAATTATACTGTTTGGAGGGCTATTTTGGGGGGCCATTATACTGTTTGGAGGGTTATGTGGGGGGCCATTATACTGTTTGGAGGGTTATATGTTGTGACCATTATACTATGGGGGCCATTATATTGTGTGGTAGCCTTTATTCTGTGTGAGCGGCCATTACAATGTATGGAGGGCTGCGTGGGGGCCATTATACTATGTGGGGGCCATAATACTGCGTGGAGAGCTATGTGGGGGCCATTATACTTTGTGGCATGGAGAGGCACAAAAAAAAGAACTTGCATTGCCGATTTTGATCCGACACTGGATAAATATCAAACATGTCTCCACGATTTTTCATGAACCACTCGGTCCGATGGAAAAAATTTGAAATGTAAACAACCCCATAGACCATCATATGTACGAGTACTATTCCATGAAAAACACGGATATCACTCTTATAAGAAAAACTGACATGTAAATGAGGCCTTAATCTTGGAGTAGACTTATTGGGTGGCCACTTTTATAAGGACGCTCTGACATACCCTTGCTCTATCCTTTGTAGTATCCGTAGTCATAAGGAGGAAAACAACAGTTTCTTTCCTTACATTTCCAAGTCTTTTTACCAGTGTTCAAAACTAGACCTGTCTGTGAAAATAAGTGCATAAAATGATGCAACGTCACACAATATCGACTCTAACTACAAGCTTACAATATGCAACAGTCAAACCCATAGTCTCCTGCCATTGGGAAATGCAAAGCATATGTTTGTTGGCTCACATGAAGTTACACATCTGTTCTGGCGGGATCACTGAACACAGTACATGACACAGGTTCCTGCTATACTATATCAGGTGCTTCCTCGCCCATTGAGTCTCGCCAGCATGATAACATTCCATATTAAACAAATATCGTTTGTGGTTTCTGAATAAAACCTAACCCAACCAATGTATTTTCAGTGTAGATATCGCCAGCTTCAACTTCCTTTTGCTCTGCTTCTAGGAAAGCGTGTGGGGCTAATGTAGTCGTGGCTTTTGGCTAAACTGCGTCTAATGAATTTTGCAATAATACCTTCAAATTCCCCTCATAGGGGTATAGACTTTTCACAGAAAACACCTCCATTGCTACTAGTATGCTGTGATAAACTGTAGATTTTCAAGTGAAGAAACACAATCAATAAACTGAAGCAACCCCACTTCTGTTATAAATCCGAGGTCAGGGCTGACAGATTTCATGCCACACATAAGCCTGGCATCGATCTGAAGGCAGAGTCATAAAATAGTCCAGCTCAAATCCATAACAGCAAACAATAACCACCTATACAAATGTGCAGGAGACAAGGAACTATGCTTCTCTGGCAACATGAGGCAGTACCGAGCAGGGTTAGCTAATCAGAGGTACTCAGCCACAGATTATGCATTCACCAGGTGACGTGCACTTTTCCCTGGATTTTTTTAATTTCAACTGAAAAACTCCCCTAATTCTTAGATTAAAAAACATGGCAGCTTTCTTCCACAAAGAGTGCAACTTATGTATACAGCCAAGTATGGTATTATACCACACCACCATTTGAGCAGTTGAGGGATTAGCTGTAAGAATAGATACAGCCCATGAGCATTTAAGGAAGACAGTAGCCATGCTTTTCTAATCTAAAACAACCCATTTAAAGGGAACATGTCAGCTGATACATGTGTAAGGATATGGACACACAGTTGTGCTGAAAAGTTTACATACCCGGCAGAATTTTTGCTTTCTTGGTCTTTTTTCAGAGAAAATAATAATAATAATAATCTTTATTTATATAGCGCCAACATATTCCGCAGCTCTTTACAGTTTAACAGTTTCAGAACACAAGTCATAAGTAACAGCGTTAACAATACAATAATTAAAGCAAAATAAGCCGCCCTGCTCGTGAGAGCTTACAATCTACAATGAGGTGGGGGAGATACAAAGTACAGGTGTTATATACAATGGTGCATTTACAATGATGGTCCAGCCATCTTGAGGGAGTGAGGGATGGATGGAGATAGTGAATGGGCTACACACACACACACACTTACACATAGAATGACTTTGATTAGTGAATGTGATAGGCCGCTCTGAACAGATGTGTTTTGAGGGAGCGCCTGAAACCATGCAAATTGTGGATGGTCCTAATTTATTGGGGTAGAATATTCCAGAGGTTTGGCGCAGCGCGGGAGAAGTCTTGGAGTCGGGAGTGGGAGGTACAGATTAGTGCAGAGTTTAGTCGAAAGTCGTTTGCAGAGCGCAGCAGTCGGTTAGGCCGACAGACAGAAATGAGGGAGGAGATGTAGGGGGGTGCTGCACTGTGGAGAGCTCTGTGGGTGAGAACAAGTACTTTGAATTGGATCCTATAATGAATGGGCAGCCAATGTAAGTACTGGCGAAGAACGGACGTGTCCGAGTACCGATAAGCCAGATGGATGACCCTGGCTGCTGCTGCTGGAGAGGGGATAGTCGAGTAATGGGGAGGCCAAGTAATAGAGCATTGCAGTAGTCAGGCGGGAGTGGATCAATGCTACAGTGAGGGGTTTTTGTTGTTTCCATGGTGAGAAAAGGGCAGATTCTAGAGATGTTCTTTAGGTGTAGGCGGCAAGAGCGGGCAAGAGATCGTATATGGGAGGTGAAGGAGAGATTGGTGTCAAACATAACACCCAGACAGCGAGCCTGCTGCCTGGGTGTTATTATGGTGCCACCCACGGAGAGGGAAATGTCAAATTTAGGGAGGTTAGTAGACGGCAGGAGCAGAAGAAGTTCAGTTTTGGAGAGGTTGAGTTTCAGATAGAGAGCAGACATGATGTTGGAGACTGCGGACAGACAGTCACTGGCGTTCTGTAGTACTGCGGGGGTAAGGTCGGGGGATGACGTGTATAGTTGTGTGTCATCAGCATAAAGATGGAACTAAAAGCCAAATCTGCTGATGGTCTGTCCAATTGGGGCCGTGTAGAGAGAGAAGAGAAGGGGGCCAAGGACTGAGCCCTGGGGTACCCCGACAGCGAGAGGAAGAGGAGATGACGTGGAGCCAGAGAACGAAACACTGAAGGAGCGGTCAGAGAAAATGAATGATAACACCAAAACTTTTTCTCCACTCATGGTTAGTGGTTGGGTGAAGCCATTTATTGTTAAACTACTGTGTTTTCTTATTTCAATTCATAATGACAATCCAAAACATCCAAATGACCCTGATCAAAAGTTCACATACCCCATTTCTTAATACTGTGTATTGCTCCCTCTAACATCAATGACAGCTTGAAGTCTTTTGTGGTAGTTGAGAATGAGGTTCTTTATTTTCTCAGATGGTAAAGCTGCCCACTCTTCTTGGCAAAAAGCCTCCAGATCCTGTAAATTCCTGGGCTGTCTAGCATGAACTGCGCGCTTGAGATCTCCCCAGAGTGGCTCAATGATATTGAGGTCAGGAGACTGAGATGGCCACTCCAGAACATTCACTTTGTTCTGCTGTAGCCAATGACAGGTCGACTTGGCCTTGTGTTTTGGATCGTTGTCATGTTGGAACGTCCAAGTACATCCAATGCACAGTTCCGAGTTGATGAGTGCAAATTTGCCTCCAGTATTTGCTGATAACGTGCTGCATACATCTTTCCTTCAACTTTGACCAAGTTTCCAGTGCCTTTGTAGCTCACACATCCCCAAAACATCAGCGATCCACCTCTGTGCTTTACAGTAGGAATGGTGTTCCTTTCATCATAGGCCTTGTAAGCCTCTCTCCAAATGTAACGTTTATGGTTGTGGCCAAAAGTTCAATTTTGGTCTCATCACAACAAATTACCTTGTTCCAGAAGTTTTGAGGCTTGTCTCTGTGCTGTTTTGCGTATTGTAGGCAAGATGCTTTGTGGTATTTGCACTGTAATGTCTTTCTTCTGGCAACTTGACCGTGCAGCCCATTTTGCTCCAAGTGCCTCCTTATTGTGCATCTTGAAACAGCCACACCTGTTGTGAATGTGCTAGAAATGAATTCTGAGCAGAAGCTCCCTCTGGTGGTTACAAACAGTACTGAACTATTCAATGAAGATTGTGAAGATTGGCGATCAGGTGTTACTGACTGGTCTTATATAAGGGAGGTTCCCTCCCATCAGGGTTGCCGGTGATCAATTGTTCTGGTCTCAACTTTTGTTCCTGGTTCACTTTGAAGCTTGCTGTTTCGTGCATGCATCTTCTGCTAACAGATAAGACATTTTCTTCTTTTAATTTTTTGTGCTTGCTTTTTGCATTTTGTCCTGCACTTCTGTGGGGGTCTGCCAGGTCCCCTCCGGGGGCTTGTGCTCCTCTCAGTTTAGTTCAGCCAGTTGTTTGTTCATTTGCCTTTTCCAGTTTTTTCTGTGGCTGCAGCTTAGTTTTGTTACACCAGAGAACTAATTTAGGTGGTAGAGGTCGTGTGATCTCAGGTGTTTTTGCAATTAGTGTGTTGGTATTTTTTTAGGGTTTTTTGGATTGCAGTAAGTGACCTTCCTATCCTTTTCTTTCTAAGAAGATTGGGCCCCAACGTTTGCTCATACTATTTTCTGTCTGTGTCTGTATTTCCTCTTGTCTAACCGCCATTACATGTTTGGGGGCTTCCTATGTTCTTTGGGGATCTGCTCCGGGGCAGATAGTTTTCCTCTTTCTATCTTTAGGTGAAGTTAGCTTCTCAGGCTGTGACGAGGCGTGTAGGACCAACGTAGGTACGCTCAACGGCTGCCTTTAGTTGTGGTGGTTAGTCAGGGTACTGCAATCCAATAGATTCCAACCTCTCTGGTGTATTGCCTTTTTTGCCTGCTCTCCTCAGCTACCAAATCATAACAGTATCAAGGCCTAAAACTGAGAATTATATGGTACTCACAGAAGGGAAAAAGAGTGTGAAAGAAAGAAGACTTTTGCACGTTCAGTTGTCTTGGGTAGTGTTCAGACTAAATTTTTGTTGACTGTTACCCTGATTTGCTCCCTGTCCACATTTTCTGCTCAGGATTTTGTTGATTCGGGAGCAGCTATTAACCTGATGGATTTTGATTTTGCTAAACGTTGTGGGTTTCCCTTGATACCCCTACGGAAGTCTATTCCCCTACTGGGGATCGATTCTACCCCTTTAGCTGAGAATAAACCCCAGTTCTCTACTCAGGTGATAATGTGGGTTGAACCTGATCATCAGGAGAGTTGCAAATTTTTGGTGCTGTATAATCTGCATGACATTATTGTACTGGGTTTCCCTTGGTTACAGTCTCATAATCCTGTTTTGGATTGGAAATCTGTGTCTGTAACCAGTTGGGGCTGCCAATGTGTTAATGCCAACACTCCTGTTTTTTCTGCCTCCCCCCAGGCTCAGGATGTTCCTGACTTTTTGACTGATTTTTCTGATGTGTTTAGCGAAAGTAAATCTGCATCCTTGCCCCCCCATAGGAGCTATGACTGCGCTATTGAATTAGTAATCGAAAACATAATCTCTTACCAAAGAATCAATAATACATGGCAATACTGTAGAGCGACAAAGCTCTACAAAATAAGGGCAATTGCCCTATGGCACTCCACAAAACTTATATATAGACACGAAAAATTGGAGAAAAACGCCATAGACTAATGTATAAATATTTATTAATTAATACCAATAGTCATATATTTCAATAATTACAAAAGTAACACGTAATATACATAATTACATAGCAGAACAAGTGGTTTGAAATGGCATGCGTGTTGTTAATAGATGTAATATAAGTCTGTGGCACATGTGCCAGGAGGGTGAGGGAGGCACATAATGATAAATATATAGTCCCAATACTCAATACAAGATAGATTAGTGTGCCACAATAAGAATAGTCTATCAAAACGCAGTAGATAAATAATCCTGAATAAGATACATATTGTAATGATCGCAAGTGCGCATATGAGAGAGGGTCCGGATTCCCTAACTCGATACAAATAGAATGCTGCTGCGTAGATCAATAAGAAAACTCACCCATACTGGCACTGTGACCCAGAGACGCGCCCCGACGCGCGTTTCGCACTGGCTTCTTCGGGGGGCTTGTAACTACTAAACCGCTCATACCTGCCTCCTAAATACCCACAATTAGATTGAAAAAATACCGGCACATGTGGACTGCGCGTCCATTAACATCCGGCGACGTCACCAGGCCGACGCGCTCCACGGGTGCACCCCTATGACGTAGGTGGAGCACGAACAGACCCAGAGACGCCGCAGGAAAGAACGGAGGTGGAGTCAAGTAAGGACATGCGCAGTGGGCTAAAAACGATTAAAAGCCATCACACATAAGGGAAAAATCTGCCCATAACGGAATAAGATATAAGGACCAATAGTTATATTCAAATAGCAGGGCCACATATAGCCCACAACGGTAAGCCTAACTAAAGACATAATTTTAAGAATAATTGCTCAAATAACCAATTCATGCAATGTGGTGCAAACAATCGCGGTATATTAAATTAATAAAGGTTCAAGTGAACAAACAAGTAATAGTAAAGTTGTGCCGCAATATATAAGGCATGACAAAATATGAAGCAATATATGTCATTTAGTAAAAAACATGACGTCATAATAGCATTAGTATAATAGAACTACAAATAACATTGAAAAATAACAAACTAGCATGACATCGCATATAATGTAGAAATATAGCACCGCAAATTTGGTGCGCACAAATCAGTCATTTTTATGGCGATATATTACAAACATAATTGCACAATCCCTTTAAGTTAGACGCGCAGTTGATATGAAGAGACGTAGATCTTCACATATACTGTGTAGTACATATATTGTCACGGTTCTCCAAAGGGGAAGAAAGGGAGCAAGCGATCAGATCAGACACATTTCATTCCAATGATTCAATAACTAAACAGAAAGAAAAAATATAAAGTAAATATACAATAAAAACAATAATAAAAAAGTCACAGATGCGGAGACATACTAGAGATAAGGTGCAAAACTCAGTTGTTCATTAAGGCCCATAGGTGTCATTGTATTAAGCATCACGATCCAACGACACTCTCTTTGTGCCAAAACACGACTGCTGTCACCACCTCTAATACCGAGGCTCACATGATCAATGCCTTTAATTCTCAGTTCGTCAGACCTACAGTTGTGTTTGAGTTGAAAGTGGCGTGGGATCGTTTTGAGCGACTCAACGTCCTCAACATCACGTGCAGCCTCAATGTCCCTGACATGTTCTCGTGTTCTGACACGCAACTCTCTAGTGGTCAAACCAATATATATGAGATTGCACGTACAGCTAGTGTAATATATCACATGTGTTGTAGAACATGTAATATAGTCCCTGATTACATAGTCTTTGAGGCCGTCCGATGACGCAAAAGACGTAGCCCTCGTATGATTACGACATGCCCGGCATTTCCCGCATGGGTAGAATCCTGTAACTCTATCCCCCACATTGAATATGGATTGAGATTTTACCACATACTGGCTTGATACCAATGTATCCTTGAGATTTCTACTCCTTTTAGCAGTCATTTGTGGGAAAGATGGGAGGCGTTGTTGCAACTGAGGGTCAGTCATGAGTATCGGCCAATGTTTGGTAAGTATGTTGCGCATTTGACCCCATTGTTGATTATACGTCGAAATAAATCTTATGACCCCTTCTGTTTTGTTTGGTTTTTTATGACCACTACCAAGCAGATCACTTCTCCTAGTGTTTTTGGCTCTAAAATAGCCACTCCTGATAGATCGATTACTATAGCCACGATCTCTAAACCTCTGCCCAAGATCCATAGCCTGCTTATCAAAAAGTGAATCGGTGGCACAAATCCTCCAAGCCCGGAGGAATTGGCCCGTAGGTATAGCCCTGATGGTGGAGGCCGGATGTGATGATGATGCGTGCAGAAGGGAATTAACAGATGTAGACTTACGATATAGGTCAGTTTCAAGAGACCCATCAGCACCCAGCAGTTAACCTTGGATTTGTCATATGAATAGGTAAGCTTGATGTTGAAGTCGTTGCGGTTCAGACTCACCATAAAATCATCTAGTTCCTTAGTGGAACCCTGCCACAGAAAAAGAATATCATCTATATAGCGGTACCACCCCAAAATTTGGGGGCGGCCTCTGCGCCATCCAACAGCAAACCCCTCTCCCAATAACCCAGAAAGAGGTTTGCATATGAGGGCGCACAGGCCGCCCCATGGCGGTACCGCGTTTCTGTAAATAAAACCGATTTTTAAAAGTAAAAAAGTTGTGGGTGAGAATGAACCGCAACAAGTCCAAGACCAACTCCCGTATATCTGGGTCCAGATTGCTGGCTTCCAGATAGAATTGTGTGGCCGCAAGGCCATGTGTATGATGAATACACGTATATAAAGATTCTACATCGGCCACCACCATCAGGGTATTGGGTTCAATATAAAGACCATCCAAACGTCTCAGGACGTCCGTGGTGTCCCTGACAAAGGAGGGGAGTGTCTCAACCTGCGGTTGTAGATAATGTTCTATAAAGGTGCAAACAGGATCGCTCAACCCTCCGATCCAGAGACAATGGGAGTCCTGGAGGTTGAAACAGGATCCTTATGGATCTTGGGCGGAGGTAGAAAGTCGGGACTACAGGAAACTTAATGAGAAGGCCCTCAAGAACTTTTTTAATTAATTATGCCTCTCTCAAAGGCTATATCAAGAATGGTTGTTAATTCAATTTTATCATCACATCTTCATTTTTTCATCACATCCGGCCTCCACCATCAGGGCTATACTACGGGCCAATTCCTCCCGGGGTCGGAGGGTTTGTGCCACCCATTCACTTTTTGATAAGCAGGCTATGGATCTTGGGCAGGGTTTAGAGATCGTGGCTATAGTAATCGATCTATCAGGAGTGGCTATTTTAGAGCCAAAAAAACTAGGAGAAGTGATCTGTTGGTAGTGGTCGTAAAAAAACAAACAAAACAGAAGGGGTCATAAGATTTATTTCGAGTATAATCAACAATGGGGTCAAATGCGCAAACATACTTACCCAAACATTGGCCCATACTCATGACTGACCTCAGTTGCAACAAAGCCTCCATCTTTCCCACAAATGATGCTAAAGGAGTAAAATCTAAGGA
>JARQOD010008596.1:0-35001 GCA_033576555.1 Oophaga sylvatica
GAGGAGGAAGGCAACTTAGGTAATGGCACAAGATGTATCATTTTGGAAAACCTATCACAAATTACCCAGATGGTGGTCATTCTCTGAGAAACAGGAAGATCGGAAATGAAATCCATAGAGATATGGGTCCATGGTCTCTTGGGCACAGGCAATGGCATCAACAAACCACTAGAGCGAGAGCAAGGCTTGGAGCGAGAGCAAGTCCCGCAGGACTGCACAAATTCCCTGACATCACGAGACAAGGTAGGCCACCAAAAGGACCGACTAACCAAGTCTCTGGTACCAAAAATTCCGGGATGCCCAGCCAATGCGGAACAATGAATCTCAGACATCACACTCTTTTTCCATTGGTCCGGGACAAACAATTTTCAACAGGGCAGCGCTCGGGCCTAATATAGCACAAACACAAAAGCAGAAAAAGACTTATCTGTTAGCAGGAGAAGCAGACACGACACAGCAGGCTACAAGGGAAACTGGAATGAAGGATTCAGACCAGAACAATTGATCACCGGCAACCCTGATGGGAAAATGACTCCCTTATATAAGACCAGTCAGTAACACCTGATTCCCAGTCCTCACAATCTTCACTAGCACCGCTTGTAACCACCAGAGGGAGCCTCTGCTCAGAACTCATCTCAAACCCATTCACAACACCCCTGGCTTGTGACCTCATAAAAGAGGCTGGTTTTCTGGCCACCCCCATAGCTGAAGTTACAGTTTTAAGCTCTGGAAACGTATAATGACCATAACTTGGCTTGAGAACTTAACAGAATAATGGCAGACCTATCAGTGATCTTATTCTGAAATTAGTGTTCCAATGAGCCCTAACTCGGGTGAGATAGTCCACTGTGCACCAGAGTATTTCATATCTCTGGTTCCGTTGTACTTACCAATTCACGAGTACCACGGTAACGACGCCTGATGGAAGCACATTACAGAACAGCAGCTCCCGTGTCTCTGTCATAAGCTCACACCGTGTTATAAACAGATGATTAGATTCCTCCTTTATAGGATAGGAAAGGAGAAAGCCGGCTTGGAGACAAAGAAATTCCTGAGGTGGGGGGCGAAAGGAAGGAGTGAGCTGCAGTTGGGCTAGGGAGAGAGAAAGAGCCCTGCAACTGCAGGGTTTCGGGGGAAGGGGACGGACAGTGTCCCAGACTGCAACATGGAATGCCCCGAAAAAGTTATGAATGTTATTTTCACTTATCATTACACCATCCCGGGATCTGGGAAGCGGCATATGAGTAAGACGGTGCACATGTCCCTCCCATCACAATCCCTCACTTCTGCAGAAAGAATAGATACTTGAAAGTAAAAAAGTTATGTCCCAAAATAAACAGCAACAAGTCCAACACCAGACCCCTCACATTCAGATCTAAATTGCTTGACTCGAGAAAAAAATGTGTGGTCTCCATGCCATCCTCATGATCAATGCAGGTGTAGAGCGTCTCTACGTCTGCCGTCATGAGGAGCATGTCTGGCTCAAGCTGTAATCCATCAAGATGCCGCAGGACGTCCGGAGAGTCCCTGACATAGGAGGGCAAAGTTTCAGCCTGCAGCCATAGATGCTAATCAATGTATTTGCATATTGGGTCACAGAGTCCTGCTATCCCAGAGAGAATCAGATGCCCAGGTGGGTTAACTGCGTCTTTGTGGACCTTGGGGAAAAGAAAGAAGGTGGGTACTTGTGCATGTTCCACAAGTAAGCCATGTTCCTGTCGGCCTCTTGGCAGCTCCCAGACCAATTTTCTTTTTGTAGTTTCATCAATTTTTGATGGATATCCAGCAGGGCCGGCGTTAGGGGCAGGCAGTCCAGGCAGCTGCCTATGGCCCCCACTCCCCAAGGGGCCCCCAGCTATCGGCACATCACGCAGCCGCTATGGGGGCCTCTGTGAGGCAGGGGGTGCACCTGCCCCCAGCGCCGACACCCCCGCCGCTGCTTTGAACTTTACCAGCGTCTGCCAGTACAGTTCAAAGCACTGATGGAGGAGAGAGCGTCAGCTGATGCTCCCTCTCCAATAATTCCCTGCTCTTTCTCTGACACAGCGGGTGCGCGATGACCTCATCCCACCCTCACTGTGTACTAGGCAGTGCAGGAGCCTTGAGCAGCGCTGGCACAAGGAGAGGTGAGGATAGTGGTTTTTTTTTTTTTAATATGTCAGTGCGTACTGAACTGTGGCTGTGGGGCCATTCCTCGGGGGGGTGGGTAGAGATGAGGGCTGTGTTATATGGGCACTACTATATACTATGTGGGCCGTAATATATACTATGCGGGCCGCTGCTATGAATGTGCTAGAGATGGTTTCTGAGCAGAGGCTCCCTCTGGTGGTTACAGACAGTACTGAACCTTTCAGCGAGGAATGGCAATCTGGGATCGCTGACTGGTCTGATATAAGGGAGGTTCCCTCCCATGATGGTTGCCGGTGATCAATTGTTCTTGTCTCAGTTGTGGTTCCTGGTTCATTTGGAAGTTTGCTGAGTCTTGCCTGCATCTTCTGCTTTCAGATAAGATATTTTCTGCTTTTATTTTTGTGCTTGCTTTTTGCACAGTTCTCTGCACTTTTGTGGAGGTCAGCCAGGTCCCCTTCTGGGGCCTGTGCTCCTCTCAGTTTATCTGTAGCCACTGTTATTTGTTCATTTGCTTTTTCCTGTTTTTTCAGTGGCTGCGGCTTGGTTTGTTACACCAGAGATCTGATTTAGGTGGTGGAGATCGTGTGATCTCAGGTGTTTTTGCAATCAGAAGAGTTGGTATTTTTTAGGGTTCTTTTTGGATTGCAGTAAGAATCCTTTCCTGTACTTTTCTGTCTAGACAGATTGGGCCCCAGCGTTTGCTCATTCTATTTTCTGTCTGTGTCCGTGCTTCTTCTTGTCTAACCGCCATTACATGTTTGGGGGCTTCCTATTTTCTTTGGGGATCTGCTCCGGGGCAGATAGCTTTCCTCTTTCTGCCTTTAGGTGTAGTTATCTCTCAGGCTGTGACGAGGTGTCTAGGATCAACGTAGGAACGCTCCACGGCTACCTCTAGTTGTGTGGTTAGTTCAGGTTACTGCAATCCAATAGGTTCCAGTCTCTCTGGTGTATTGCCATTTTTGTTTTTTTCTCCTCAGCTACCTAAACATAACAGGCCGCGCTATACATTATGTGGGCTGTGTTATATACTATTGGGGGATATATTATATTTTATAGGGTGGCTGTGTTATATACTATGTGGCTGTGTTATATACTTTGTGGCTGTGTTATATACTATGGGGGGCTATGTTAAATTTCTTTGAGGAGGCGGGCTGTATGATATTCTATTCGGCGATACATTATATTCTATGTGGGGCTGTATTATATTTATTATATTCTATGAGGGGTGATTGCATCATACTGTATGAGGGGGCTTCATTATACTGTATGAGGGGGCTACATTGTATTCTATGGGGGTTGCATTATATTCTATGGGGGCAAGATTATATTGTATGGGGGCTTCATTATACTTTATGAGGGGGCTACATTATTTTCTATGGGGGCAGCATTATACTATATGAGGAGGGCTACATTGTATTCTATGGAGGGGCTACATTATACTATATAAAGGGTCTCAATTATATTCTATGGGGGTTTACATTATACTCTGTGGGGTGGTTGCATTATACTCTGTGGGGTGGTTGCATTATACTCTGGGGGGTGGCTACATTATGCTCTATAGGGTGACTGCATTATACTATATGTGGGTTGCATTATACTGTATCGAGGACTATGGGGAAACATTATACCATATGAAGAACTATGGGGTGCATTATACTATCGGAAGTGAATTGTACTACATGGATGACTATGGCGGTGCATTATACTATATGGAGCACTATGAGGAGTATATTATACTATATGGAGGACTGAGTAGTGTATTATACTATATGGAGGACTGAGTGTATTTTAATATATGGAGGGCTATGAGGAGTGTGTTATACTGTTTGGAGGACTATGGGGAGTGTATTTTAATATATGGAGGCTATAGGGAGTGCATTATACTATTTGAGGACTATAGTGAGTGTATTATACTATATGGAAGACTATAGTGAGTGTATTATACTATATGGAGGACTATAGTGAGTGTATTATACTATATGGAAGACTATGCGGTGTGCATTTTACAATATGGAGCACTGTGGGACATATTATATGGAGGACTATGGGAAGTGTATAATACTATATGGAGGACTATGTGGAGTGTATTATACTATATGGAGGACTATGGGAGTGTATTATACTATATGGAGGACTATGGGGAGTATATTATACTATATGGAGGACTATGGGGAGTGTATTATACTATATGGAGGACTATGGATACATTATATTATATGGAGGACTATGGGGTGTGCATTTTACAATATGGAGGACTGTGGTGCACATTATAATATATGGAGGACTATGGGGTGTATTATACTAAACAAGCAAAATGCTGCATATTCATCGAGTGATTGGATTGTTTATGCCGGAACAAAAATCTTTGTTCTCAGCAGCACATCGCCGGTGTAAACTGTAGAAGTGCTGCTGATAACATGATACTGTATGGGGATCTATTAGTGATTGTTCTGTCCCCATCATTGTTCCTCAGCCGGTGGAAAGAGGCCGGGAAACAAGTGTTGAACGATTTCAATATTGTCTATCACACTCATTTAGCGGTCTGAAGTCAGCCTATTTAAATACAACCGAAAATGCTTCTGTGTGATGTGCAATGTGTTAGCATTTGGGGCCCCATTTTAAACTTTGCCTAGGGCCCCACTTTGCCTAAAACCGGCCCTGACGTCCAGTTCTTGGGAATGTCACTGTTGTTCCAGATTTCTTCCTCTTCTTTATGATGTCTTGACAGTGTACAAGGTAGATCTAATGCCTTAGTACCTTCTCCTGACTGACAACTTTCTACAATGAGATCCTTTGCTGTGTAGTCAGGTGTTAGTGACCAGAAACTGTCAGAAAAATCCTCTCTGATCGCCTGTACCAGCCTAATTTGCAAATCCAAAGTGTAAAAGCCACATATACAATGTAAAGAGCAGGGAGAGATAGTAATATACGTAGACTAGTAATTTCAGGATTGCTGTGTGGATCCTCCTATGCTGCGGATGGTGACAGAACTTCACGTGTATTTAGTACCCTCTATTGGCAGAGTAACTATTTTGCTATGAGACCCTCCGGCAGTGACAATGCAGTATACCAGACTACAGAGGTGGCCATGATGAGCATAAGCCCTTCACGCTCCCCGATCAGTCTACAGGCAGCTTTCAGTGCAGATTCTGTCTCCAGGTACAATGGGACATTGTGGGAGCCAGTGGACAATGCTATATTTGCTGCTCCTCCACCTGGTGACAGCGGTGACGTTGTAATTCTGCACGATGCAAACAAACAAGCAACAAAACAACCAAATTACAAGCCGGCCTCTGATTCTGAGCCGAGAGGATGGCAACTTTGTGCCTTGTTGTGTCATGTGATTCAGCAACTTGTCGCCTTTGCCGTCTGTTCAGCAGCTGTCGCTGTTATTTAAGAAATCCCAAATCAGAACTCCCCTTTCATGCAGCAAAATAAAAGGAGAAAAGGAAAGTAATTCAGGGTGATGCGGTAACGCCCGGGAGAACGCTTGCTTTTCACCTCGCTACATTGCTGCTTTTTATCATATTGTAGCAGAAAAATGAATAGAAGCAAAAAAAAAGTGTTTCCTCTTTATAGCGGCGAAGCTTGAAGGCTGCAGCGCAAGAAATAAAACGAGCACATCAAAGGGAGGATGAGTGTGTTTCAATTATTCCCTCTCCTTATCCGGCCTGAAAGCAGTGGCCAAGTCTGTCAGAAGACTTTATTGAGAAGCAGGTTTCTTCCAGATAAAAAAAAAGACATGAAATTGTGTGTTGTGAGCGTGTAATGAGAAGGAGACAGCGGCCGCAGGCAGCTTGAGGGCCCCGAGAATCTGCACATTCGCTAAGTTTCTGAACAGGAGTCTGACTACCTGGGAGAGGCCTGACATCACACATGGATTATTGGCCACACAGTACATGCGCTTTATGTACTTCTGTGAGATAACGACACAGGATGACTAGGAAGATTAAGACATTTAAAAGCAACATCCAGGAGATCCAGAGACAAAGGAGCAACAAACCAGAGATCCAGAAACAAAGCAGGAACAACCTAGAGATCCAGAGACAAAGCAACGAAAAACCGGAGATCCAGATACATAGCAGCGACAAACCAGAGATCCAGAGACATAGCAGCAACAACCGGAGATCCAGAGACATAGTAGTGACAAACTGGAGATCCAGAGACATAGTAGTGACAAACCGGAGATCCAGAGACATAGCAGCAACAACCGGAGATCCAGAGACATAGTAGTGACAAACTGGAGATCCAGAGACATAGCAGCGACAACCTAGAGATCCAGAAACAAAGCAGGAACAACCTAGAGATCCAGAGACAAAGCAGCAACAAACCGGAGATCCAGAGACATAGCAGCGACAAACCAGAGATCCAAAGACAAAGCAGCGACAAACCGGAGATCCAGAGACATAGCAGCGACAAACCGGAGATCCAGATACATAGCAGCGACAAACCAGAGATCCAGAGGCCAAAGCAGCGACAAACGAGATCCATAGACATAGCAGCAAAAACCGGAGATCCAGAACATAGCAGTGACAAACGGAGATCCAGAGACAAAGCAGCGAAAAACGGAGATCCAGAGACAAAGCAGCGACAAACTGGAGATCCAGAGACATAGCAGCGAAAAAACCGGAGATCCAGAGACAAAGCAGCAACAAACCAGAGATCCAGAGACAAAGCAGCGACAAACCGGAGATCCATAGACATAGCAGCGACAACCGGAGATCCAGAGACATAGCAGTGACAATCCGGAGATCCAGATACATAGCAGCGACAACTAGAGATCCAAAGACAAAGCAATGACAAACCGGAGATCCAGAGACATAGCAGCGACAACCTAGAGATCCAGAGACAAAGCAACAACAAGAAGGAGATCCAGAGACATAGCAGAGACAAACCAGAGATCCAGAGACAAGCAGCATCAACCTAGAAATCCAGAAACAAAGCAGCAACAATCCGGAGATCCAGAGACAAAGCAGCAACAACCTAGAAATTCGGAAACAAAGCGCAGCGACAAACTGGAGATCCAGAGACATAGCAGCGACAAACTGAAGATCCAGAGACATAGCAGCGACAAACTGAAGATCCAGAGATATGGCAGCGACAAACCGGAGATCCAGAGATATGGCAGCGACAAACCGGAGATCCAGAGATATGGCAGCGACAAACCAGAGATCCAGAGACATAGCAGCAACAACCGGAGATCCAGAGACATAGTAGTGACAAACTGGAGATCCAGAGACATAGCAGCGACAACCTAGAGATCCGAGACAAAGCACAACAACCAAGAAATCCAGAACAAAGCACGACAATCCAGAGATCCAGAGACAAAGCAGCAATAAACTAGAAATCCAGAAACAAAGCAATAACAAACCGAGATCCAGAATATGGCAGCGACAAACCGGAGATCCAGAGACATAGCAGCGACAAACCGGAGATCCAGATACATAGCAGCGACAAACCAGAGATCCAGAGGCCAAAGCAGCGACAAACCGGAGATCCATAGACATAGCAGCAACAAACCGGAGATCCAGAGACATAGCAGTGACAAACCGGAGATCCAGAGACAAAGCAGCGAAAAACCGGAGATCCAGAGACAAAGCAGCGACAAACTGGAGATCCAGAGACATAGCAGCGAAAAACCGGAGATCCAGAGACAAAGCAGCAACAAACCAGAGATCCAGAGACAAAGCAGCGACAAACCGGAGATCCATAGACATAGCAGCGACAAACCGGAGATCCAGAGACATAGCAGTGACAATCCGGAGATCCAGATACATAGCAGCGACAACCTAGAGATCCAAAGACAAAGCAATGACAAACCGGAGATCCAGAGACATAGCAGCGACAACCTAGAGATCCAGAGACAAAGCAACAACAAGAAGGAGATCCAGAGACATAGCAGAGACAAACCAGAGATCCAGAGACAAAGCAGCATCAACCTAGAAATCCAGAAACAAAGCAGCAACAATCCGGAGATCCAGAGACAAAGCAGCAACAACCTAGAAATTCGGAAACAAAGCGCAGCGACAAACTGGAGATCCAGAGACATAGCAGCGACAAACTGAAGATCCAGAGACATAGCAGCGACAAACTGAAGATCCAGAGATATGGCAGCGACAAACCGGAGATCCAGAGATATGGCAGCGACAAACCGGAGATCCAGAGATATGGCAGCGACAAACCAGAGATCCAGAGACATAGCAGCAACAACCGGAGATCCAGAGACATAGTAGTGACAAACTGGAGATCCAGAGACATAGCAGCGACAACCTAGAGATCCAGAGACAAAGCAGCAACAACCAAGAAATCCAGAAACAAAGCAGCGACAATCCGGAGATCCAGAGACAAAGCAGCAATAAACTAGAAATCCAGAAACAAAGCAATAACAAACCGGAGATCCAGAGATATGGCAGCGACAAACCGGAGATCCAGAGATATGGCAGCGACAAACCAGAGATCCAGAGACATAGCAGCAACAACCGGAGATCCAGAGACATAGTAGTGACAAACCGGAGATCCAGAGACAAAGCAGCAACAAACTAGAAATCCAGAAACAAAGCAACGACAAACTGGAGATCCAGAGACATAGTAACATCCAGGAGCTTCAGAGAGATAGAAGCAACAACCCAGAGATCTAGAGAAATAGTAACATCTGGGAGACCCAGAGACATAGTACCAACCGGGAGATCCATAGACATAGCAGCAACAATCCAGAGATACAGAGACATAGCAGCAACATGTAGTAGATTCAGAGACAGTATCATCTGGGAGATCTAGAGACATAGCAGCAGCAACCCAGAGATCCAGAGACAGAGCAGCAACAACCCAGAGATCCAGAGACATAGTAACATCCGGGAGATCTAGAGAAATAGCAGCAACCACCCGGAGATCCAGAGACATGGTAACATACCGGAGATCAAAACACATAGCAGCAATATTTGTCAGGACTGTCTTAATCCCACAAATCCCTGATATTACAGGCCGGGAAGGTCACAAGTACCACCCGCTGTGATCTTTGGAGCAAACAGCTCTCTGCTGACCTCTATCGTCCGGACAATTAAACGATTGGCCGATGATCAACGGAGAAAGCGGCAGCCTGTTCGCACCACTAGGCCATCTATCGTAAAATTAACCGTGAAGGTACAATATATACACCTCCGGATTCCAACACAGGGAATATGTGTACACACCCCGGTATGGTCACAGCCAACTCTCAGATGCCCCCAGACTACTCGCTGCCACCAGGTATGGACTGGGGCTGAAATTCAGTACCGGCATGTGAGATCACACAGGCACATGTTGTCCTCATCTCCAAGAACCAGATGGGATATATTACTAATATTACCCTGGATGGAGGAAAGGAAGATTTACTACAAGACCAATATTTCTAATGATCCCCGTGGCTGCTGGGGTAAGTGATGGAGTCAGCGACCTTGTGCTCCTTCACAACTCTTAACAGTATGGGTGTCTTGAGAACACCGATTCTGTTAACAATGTAGCAGACAAGGCAGCCCACGATCAGACAGGCACTTCTGGCATTTGCCAGAATAGTCAGATGGCCAGTCCGGCCCTACCTTAGGTAATTCTTCCTCCTACAGGTGTAATGGTAGTATTCCTCATATGAAAACTATAAACCCCCCTTTTCGGGCCAGTCCCCTTTTTAAGCGAAGCCCGCAGCTAATAAGAAGGTAATTCCTTCACCTACAAAATGGCTTCCTCTTCTCAAGATGTCCGACCACCAACTGTTACTTCACATTTAAAACTCTCCCCTAGGACTTGGCTCCTCCCCTTCTATGTGACTGTAGAGCTGCAGTCATTGGCTGACTGCCCTGAGGTGTTTTTCCAGAACCTTCTGCATATTAAAACAGAGCTGGGTCACCTGATCAAGCCGGAGAGAAGATTAACCCTTTTTGTGCTGCCTGTCAGCAGGTCTCACAATGTATTTAAAATGCACAGTCCACATAAAAATTCACAGCATTTACATGAAAACACAACATACAGTATATACGGTATCCCATAGAAATGGCCAATTTGTAGGATACCACAGATAGCTGAGTCGTGTGATGGAGATACCACACAGTGAAATATGTGGCCTGTATTTTTATTTTTTACTGTATAATAGTGTCAAGAACTAGGGTAACACACAGCAAAAACAGTTGAATGGAGGCCTGAAATGCCACAGTTTGTGGCCCGCAAATAGGTGAGGCGTGTGACAGAGATACCACACTGTAAAATATGTGGTGTGTGTATTTTTATTTTTTTACAGGAAAATAGTGTCAAGAACTAGAGTAAAACACAGCAAAAAACATTGAATGGAGGCCTGAAATTCCAAAATTTGTAGCCCACAGATAGATGAGGCATGTGTAGGAGATACCACACTGTAAAATATGTGGCCTGTATTTTTTTTTTTTTACAGGGCACTGCAGAAAAGATGTGGATTCCATGTAGCTATATGTGGTATTTTCCTGAAGAAGGGGTGGTATTCACCCTAAAACGTGTAGATTAAACCACTTCTTAACTGCTACTACGTCTTAGAAATCTATTATTTGGGCAGCGCGGACTGGAATCCACATCTTTTCTGCAGTGCATTGTATTGTCGGGTCGTTGACTGACCTGTGGATCTGCGGCAGCCTCTCCTACATGTGCTTTAACCACCTAATACCAGGTGAGCAGCTTCCTACTAAAAAAGTGATAACTTACTATCAGATAAGACCCTATTGCGCTTTGTGTCTCCCTTGCTTTTTCTATTATTTTTTTACAGGAAAATAATGTCAAGAACTAGGGCAACACACAGCATAAACAGTTGAATGGAGGCCTGAAATGCCACAATTTGTAGCCCACAGATAGCTGAGTCGTGTGACAGAGATACCACACAGTGAAATATGTGACCTGTATTTTTTTTTACAGGAGAATAGTGTCATTTACTAGTTAGCACACAGCAAAATCAGTTCAATGTAGGCCTGAAATGGCACAATTTGTAGCCCACAAATAGATGAGGCATGTGAAGGAGATACCACACTGTAAAATATGTGGCCTGTATTTTTAATTTTTTTTATAACAAAATAGTGTAAACAACTAGGGCAACACACAGCAAAAACAGTTGAATGGAGGCCTGAAATGGCTCAATTTGTAGCACACAGATAGATGAGGCATGTGAAGGAGATACCATACTGTAAAATATGTGGCCTGTAATTTTATTTTTCTACAGCAAAATAGTGTCAAGAACTAGGGTAACACACAGCAAAACCGGTTGAATTGATGCCTGAAATGCCACAATTTGTATCCTACAGATAGATGAGGTGTGTGACAGGGATACCACACTGTAAAATATGTGGTGTGTATTTTTATTTTTTTACAGGAAATTTCCACAATTTGTAGCCCACAGATAGATGAGGCGTGTGAAGGAGATACCACACTGTAAAATATGTGGCCTGTATTTTTATTATTTTATAGCAAAATTGTGTAAAGAACTAGGGTAACACACAGCAAAAACAGTTGAGTGGAGGCTTCAAATGCCACAATTTGTAGCCCACTGTAATGATAAGGTGAAAATATTATGTATGACTTTTCTGGAACATTCCCGAATCTTCCGTCCTCTTCACTCTCTAGAAGGATTTCTAGCAGCACAGAGCCAAGCGACCCCCCTCTTGTCACACATTGCAGCCTGTGACACTGCTATTCCCTTCCTCCTTCCCAGCCTGCACGCACACTCAGTGTAACCTGAAATACCAGTACTTGATTTTCCCTCCTCACCGCGGGGGTCCGCTTTGTGTCCAACATGTGCATTTTCTCTCATAGACAATAATGGGAATTTATTCATTCGGACGTAATGCAATGTGAGATTGTATTAGAAAAATAAACACTACATGTCCGAGACGTTCTTCGATGGGGCTATCTAGCCTGTGTTTTTCCCGGTTCAAGCCCCAACAGAATCGGAGAAATGGATTTCTATCTACGCCATTTTTGGCTGTGGATGAATGCCAGCAAGATGCTGGAAAATATGGTACTATGTGCGTTTCTATATGAGGTACCCTCTGCAAGTTAGGATCGTTATAAATTTTCAGAACCAAATCTGCAGCTTTGAGCTAGGGGAGGGGCCCGTAAACCAGCCCCTTTAATGAGGTCACAAGCCCAGATGTATAAGTCTTCAACTGAGCCCCCCCTGGTCATTCTAGCCTGAGATGCCGTGTCAGTCGGATCCCAAATGAACTACGACGTGTGGCTCCTCCCCCTAGCCTGGTTTGCCGGAATGTTCTAAGTATCATGTGAGTGTGTTCTTCTTTAACCCTGTTTTATTTTAGTTGCTTGTACATATTTTTTAATTGTCTCACTTTTTAAAACCTTTTTAAATCTTTTGTAAACACTGCCCATCTTTTCAGAGTAAAAATATAAATTACTAGTTTGTCTCTATGCTCTATAACGAATTTGCACGTGCCTGAAGTATACTATGCTACTAAATTGGGGTGGCCTCTGCCCCACATTCTAGACCCAGAGGCTGGTGGCAGCGAGCGTGTGTGTGCGGGGCTGTGGGTATAGCTGGCAGTGAAGGAGTGGGTTTTATAAGTGTAATGCCTGGCTGCGGCTAGGAATGGTTATAATCCCCTCACTGCAGCATGCCCAATAGCCAGTACACGTCCAAGCGGCCCGTCCGGCGACTAATTATCCTAGGTGCAGTTCCCTGACTGACCTGAGGGTAAGGGGGAGCCGGAGAGCTGCGAGTTCCTAAGCGGAACTGGAAAGTGGGATAAATATAAATCCCTGCAGATCGTCACATATTGACTCCCCAGCCTGTGTGCCGTTCATGACATATTGGTGGCAGCGGTGGGATTATAGAGCATTAGTGATCTGGTCTGAGCAATCATTCCTCTCACTAAAAAACTTGCACGGTTCTTCCAGGGACCCTGCAACAAAAGTTTTGGAGAACGAACTCAGTGTTTACTAGTCCTGAGACAATTGTGTGCACTTGCGATTACCCCCCCTCCGTTTCTCCTTGTTTTTCTATCCTATCTTATGTTTGGCAACCATGGCGATGATGGGAGAAGAGTGGTATAAGCAGCATAAGAAGGAAACCCTTGTTGCCCTATGTGGGTTGTGGCAGATCGACACCACAAAAATAAAGAACAACTGGTCGCGGCTCTGGTGCAACGGGAATACGCCCAGAGCCCAGGGGGCTCAGGAGCCGGCCCCAGCGGCAATGCTGCTGCAGCAGAGGCTCCACCCCTGAATGCTGGCCCCGCTTACACCCAGGGTGGGTTGGACCCTTACCTGCAGGCGGCGTTGGACGAACTCCCCACCGAACACCGCAATGGACGTCTGCAGCTGATCCAACAAGTTCGAGAGCTGCCCAGCGAGAGCGGGAAGAGAGACAGTACTGGCTGCAGTAAGCCCGAATCCAGGGGCAGGGGTCTTCCCAGCCCAGCAGCGAGACCAGCAGCGCTCAGAGTCTGAAGCCGCAGCCAGAGCATTTTCCCATGATGGAAAAGGACGGGGACTTGGACACTTTTTTGCGAGCCATTGAGAAAGCCTGCAGTCAGTACCAGCTGCCTGAGAACCAATGGGCCAGGTACTTAAACACCGTGCTAAAAGGCAAAACTCTGGAGGCGTTTGCTTCCCTCCTTGCAGAGCAAGATGGAAACTATGAGGCCATCAAGCAGGCCCTGGTAAAGAAGTATCAGCTAACCCCTAAGGAATACAGCAAGAAGTTCTGGAACCTCCAACGTGGCCCACATGACAGTTACAGCGATGTGGTGCATGGACTCCGGACCCACCTTGAACAGTGGATCCAAGGACTGTCAGCGATCACCTTTGAGCAGCTGAAGGATCTGATGATCAAAGACCAGTTCCTGCATCTTTGCCCAGCTGAGGTGATACAGTTTGTGCTGGACTGAGAGCCAAAGGATGCGAACAAAGTGGCGCAAATCGCTGACGCCTATGAGGCCAACCGGAGACCCGAGGTGCAGAAGCCATACACCGCCAGCTGGAGAGGGGGTAAGCCTGCGTCCAACCCCAGTGCCCCTGCCAGCCGACACACCAGAGGCCCCGTCCTCTTTGCCAACGCCAGGCCTACATCAGACCCTCGCCAGTGTTTCTCCTGTAAACGGACTGGACATATCAGCGCCACCTGCCCGGAGAGGCAGAAGAACCCCCCAGACAAGGCCTCCGGGCCCAACACCTCAGTTTTTTTGGTGGGTGGTGTGGTTGGGAGATTTGATGACAATGTGCAGCACATCCGTGTGGGAGCCCGTCTCGCTACAGGCCTCAAGGACACTGGGGCTGAACGAACCCTCATCTGACCCGAACTGGCGGCCCCTGTAGAGTTGATTCCGGGGAAAACCCTAACTGTCACTGGGATTGGGGGCGTCCGCTGCCCCTTGCCGATGGCCCGGGTTTTCATTGATTGGGTGCCGGGAGCGGGGTGAAGGAAGTGGGGGTGTCCGAAAACCTGCCCACTGATGTTTTATTGGGGACTGATCTGGGGAGGATGGTTGCATACTATGTCCCTGACACCCCTTTCCAATCTGATGATAAGGTTAACGTTAACCCTGATGATGATGATGATGATGGGAAACTGAATGTATTACATGCCAATGCTTTGATAAGTAATGATGCAACTGTAACCATTCTTTCCCTAGGAATCATAGAATCATAGAATAGTAGAGTTGGAAGGGACCTCCTGGGCCATCTGGTCCAACCCCCTGCTCAAAGCAGGATTCTCTAAATCATCAAAGACAGATGTCTGTCCAGCCTCTGTTTGAAGACTTCCATTGAAGGAGAACTCACCACCTCTTGTGGCAGCCTGTTCCACTCATTGATCACCCTAACTGTCAAAAAGTTTTTTCTAATATCTAATCTGTGTCTCCTCCCATTCAGTTTCATCCCACTGCTTCTAGTCTTTCCTTGTGCAAATGAGAATAAAGATGATCCTTCTACAATGTGACAGCCCTTGAGATATTTGTAGACAGCTATTAAGTCTCCTCTCAGTCTTCTTTTTTGCAATCTAAACATTCCCAAATCCTGCAACCGTTCCTCATAGGACATGGTTTGCAGACCGGTCACCATTCTGGTGGCTCTTCTCTGAACTTGCTCCAGTTTGTTGATGTCTTTTTTAAAATGTGGTGCCCAAAACTGGACACAGTATTCCAGATGAGGTCTGACCAAAGAGGAGTAGAGGGCAATAATGACCTCACGTGATCTAGACTGTATGCTTCTGTTGATGCATCCTAGAATTGCATTTGCCTTTTTGCTGCTGCATCAACTGTTGACTCATGTTCAGTCTGTGATCAATTAGTATACCCAAGTCTTTTTCACATGTGCTGTTACTTAGCCCTATTCCTCCCATTTTGTATATGCTTTTTTCATTTTTATTGCCCAGATGTAGTACTTTGCATTTTTCCCTGTTAAAATCCATTCTGTTAGTTGCTGCCCACTGCTCCGGGTTTATTTATATCTTTTTGAATCCTCTCTCTCTCTTCTCTAGTATTAGCTACCCCTCCTAGCTTTGTGTCACCAGCAAATTTGATCAGTTTACCCTCAATTCCTTCATCTAAATCATTGATAAAGATGTTGAACAATACAGGGCCCAAAACAGAGCCTTTGGTACCCCACTTGATACATTCTTCCAACTGGATGTGCAGTCATTTACGACCACTCTTTGGGTCCGATCACTAAGCCAGTTATAAATCCACCTAACAGTTGCCTTGTCCATTTGTGGAGCCCAGCTGCGACTGAATCCACATCTCCAGAAGGATGCACTGACAGAGGACCCCACTAGAGGTCAATATGCACACACACATTCCAGCTTGCCTTAGGAGACCATTAGAGGGAGCTGGTTGCAGGCACACATAAACTCAGTTTTAGTTTCACTTTGCCTCAGAATTGCCGGAGAATTGCCAGAGCAGCTCACGGAGCAGCTCAGATAAAGATCAGAGGAGAGGAGAGAAGTTTAGCTCAGTTCTGAGCCCCAGCTCTGTCAGAAAGAGAGCTGCTTAGAGCCTATACATGGAGGCTGGTACGGGTGTGTACTGAAACCACCCTAGTCTGGTCAGAGCTAAATCTGAAGCAAATCTGACTAAGAAGCGTGCCGACGCTTAGAGAGCGGCGAAGAGGCAGCTTGCCTGCTGCCAATGTGTGTTGTGAGCAGGACCCGGGTAGGGTCGAAGGCAAGTGAAAGCAGAGGGAAAAAGGAGCATTAATAGCTCTCCCTAACAAGTCACCGGACATCGGGGTCCGAGCCTTTAAGGATTTCTACAACCTTTAGGAGAACACCGGAGTTCCTGTAGGACTACAAGTCCCAGGGTACCACAGAGCTGTTAAGCAACAGGACCAGGAGGACGGAGTCGGCTCGATCAGCCTGAAAAGACTTGTTCTACCAAATAGAAAGTCCAATCATCAAGTCAGCCAGGTACAGAACAGAGACAGAGTCAGACTTAGCTACAAGCAGGTCAGGACTGGATCACACAGTGCAAAGGACAGGAGGCCATATACCTACCCGTGGGGGAGTCTGAATGTGCATCCTTCCCTCACAGTGCTCCGGGGAGAACCTGCCTGAAACATCTACAAGTAAAGGTATGGAAAGAGATTGCCTTGTGTGAGACTGTTTCATTTACTACACCCTGCATCATCACCATAGACTTCCAGGGACCAGTCTCGCCTGTGGGAGACTTACCATCTAGCTGCCCCATAACATCCCCTGTGAAGATCCATATAGCAGCGCTGGTCCAATTGATCAGAAACCACAGGTGGCGTCACGAAACTAATCTACAATCCCCTGTAAATATCCCCCATTGTATGAGCGCCCAGGGCCACGGACCGAGTCCTGCTGCCAGTGACAAACCCCATAGACTTTCATGGGCTCGGTGCCGAGTACCCCATAGCCCTGGTACTATGTGCGACTCATCTTTGGCGTCACGAACAGGATTCGAAGCTTACTGGATGTGAGTCCTGTGTGCCTATATTGATCGTTTTGTGCAAAAGACTGTGCTGCTGTTGTGTGAATTTGGCGCCATTTCCCGCCATTGTACCGCTATATTCGCGCCCTGCTGGTGAAGAAGGTGGGCGTACCTGTAAAAGAGCGCCGAGACCTGGACACGCCCCCAACGCTGACGCGGCGGCAGGTCCTGTGAAAAGTTCCAGTGAACGCTCTGACGTCAGAGCGCCAGCGACACAGGTCCTGTCCCCACCGCTGTGCCTGCAGAGCTGCAGCCTTCAGAGAAGGTAGGCTCCGATTAACTAAGGGGGTGCCGACATGTTTCAGCAACAAGCCGACAGCGTGGCCCCGGCCGGCGGCCCCAATATCGTACCACCTGATGATGCAGCGCAGGACGGAAATGTGGGAGATGTTGCCCCTTTGCCCGGTCCAATAGCCCCAATAGTACCGCTAACGCTACCATATATGCCAGGAGCGAAGTGGCTCCCTCAGTACAGTGGCAAGCCAGACACTCTGTCGGGGTTCAAGCGAAAAATATGCAGCATAATGGACATGTACCCCATGACAGAGAAGCAGAGAGCTGCAGTGGTAATAGGGCAATTAACTGATGCTGCAGAGAGAGAGAGTAGAGATTGGACAGCTGCAGACCAGAGTCGGTGCTTGCAATTTTTTCAAAGCTACAGACTATCTTTGAGGACCGCACTGAAACAGATCTCAGGTTGAGGTTTTACAACTGCTCCCAGAAACCAGATGATAGCATAAGGGACTATGCCTGCCGATTACAAGGGGCCCTGAGAGCACTCAAGCAAGTTAACCCCATGAGTGACTCTAACGAAAATAAAATGTTAAAAGAACAATTTGTACGGGGACTGAGGTCTCAAACTGAAGGCAGGACTGTGCACTGGTGGTCCTTGGATCATCCTGATGCTACCTTTGATGCTCTTAAGGATATGGCTATAAAAGGACTGCGACCTCTGGAAACACCCGAGATGGCAACCCAGTGTCACCCGAGTGAAGCCACCCCACATCCATCAGCATTCCCCTTTTTCCCGCTGGCTGCAGAAGCTAAAACGCAGGTGGCGCCCCCTACTGAGCTGGACTGTCTGCGCTCAGAAGTGCGTCAGTTGACCAAAAACCTGGCCACTGTAATGAGTGCCCTGCAACTGCCGACGAAGGAAGAAGGAAAGATTCTGCTAGCTGACTGCCCGGAGGATGTTCCTTGGATGCGCCGGAGGAAAGGGAGGACGTCGCCCCATCGGAGGAGGACAACGCCACCCCCGGGGAGGACCCGCGACCAGCATCATCCTCGCCGAGAGATCGTCTGCTTCCGCTGCCACCGAGAAGGTCACCCAGCACGTCTGTGTACTTTAAACGAGCAAAACCTGGGTCCAAGGGCCAACACCCAGGTATAGACCTTGCAGGCCCCTCAGACTGGAACCGCAGGTTTGTGGGAGGAAGACCCTACCTGTCCATCATACTGGACGGGATCGCAATTCCTGCCCTGCTGGACACTGGATCTCAGGTAACCATCATACCTGATGTTCTCTACAACAAGTACTGGTCCAGTGATAGTCTCCAACCCCCAAACCCTGACTTTGCAGTATACGCCTCTAATGGCCTCCCGCTTGAGTTACGGGGTGCTAAAGATGTAGACGTGAAAGTGGGGAGAGTTGAGCTAAAGAATCAGGGACTTCTTGTAGTAAAAACTGTTAATGAAGAAAATGGGTTGAATGTGGTCTTAGGCACTAACATTATTAGTAACTGTTTGGAGGAGGTTGTGTTTTTGCTCCAACAGCTTGCTGAAATCGCCAGACCAAAGCAAAAGGGAGAGATCCAGAAGGACATCCGAACCCTGATGTGCCAGCAGCAAGTGAAACTGACCGGTGGTGAGATTGGTAATGTACGGGTAACGGACCCGAATCCCATTGTGATCCCCCCCAATGAGTGAAATGCTTATTTGGTGTAGAGCAGCGATAGGTCTGAGAGGTCGAGACTACCAAGCAGTAGTAGAGCCCCATTGTTCAGAACACAGACCTACACTCTTAACTGCCAGAGGGGTAGTGGATGTACGTAATGGGAGGGTGCCAGTGCGTCTTCTCAACTGGGGAGAGGATGAAGTCAAATTACCACGTTATGCCACTGTTGCTAAGTTACATGCTGTGGATAACAACTCCATTCACCCAGCGGAGCCCTTAACCTCCCCACAACCAGTGGAGGATAACGGTCCGACCACTCAGGTGGAGGATTGATGTCAGCAGCTCCATGTTGGGACAGACACCACTCCAACCCACCAGAAACAAGGAGTATACCGAGTAGTTCAGGAGTACGCTCAGGTATTCAGCAAACACCCACTCGACTTTGGGACAATAAAAGGGGTTCAACATCACATCCCCACAGGCAATCATCCTCCCATCAAAGAACGGTACAGGCCTATACCACCAGCACACTACCAGAAGGCCAAGGAGATGTTGCGTGATATGAAAGAAGCAGGGGTAATAAGGGATAGTTGCAGTCCTTGGGCAGCACCTTTAGTTTTGGTCAGGAAAAAGGATGGAAGCATGCGAATGTGTGTAGATTACAGACAAGTAAATCGCATTACACATAAAGATGCATACCCTTTGCCACGCATTGAAGAATCCTTAGCTGCACTAAAAACTGCTAACTATTTCTCCACCCTTGACCTCACTAGTGGGTACTGGCAAGTAGCTGTGGCAGAAGAGGATCGGGAGAAGACGGCTTTCACCACCCCGATGGGACTCTGTGAGTTCGACAGGATGCCGTTTGGACTCAGTAGTGCCCCTGGGACATTCCAGAGAGTGATGGAGAGCTGCCTGGGACATCTCAACTTCGAGACTGTGTTGCTGTACTTGGACGATGTCATCGTGTACTCCAAAACGTACGAAGATCACTTGAAGCACCTGGCAGAGGTATTTGAGTCACTGTCCAAGTATGGGATGAAACTTAAGCCTTCTAAGTGCCATCTGCTCAAACAAAAAGTACAGTATCTGGGACATATTGTCAGCTCAGAAGGAGTAGCGCCAGATCCTGAGAAGATCACAGCCATCCAGAATGGCCGGAGCCGAAAAATCTCAAGGAGGTGCGACAATTCCTAGGTCTGACAGGATACTACCGAGGTTCGTAAAAGATTACACTAAGAAAGCAGCCCCTCTGCAAGACCTCCTGGTGGGGCAGTCCCACAAAAGCAGAAATTCTCAATTCCACTGGGGTAAAGAACAGGCAGAAGCATTCAAGGAAATGAAGGAGATCCTGACAGGTGATGAGATCCTAGCCTATCCTGACTACAGCCAGCCGTTCCTGCTGTATACTGATGCCAGCAATGAAGGATTGGGAGCAGTCCTCAGTCAGAAACAAAATGGCCTGGAGAAAGTCATCGCCTATGCAAGCAGGAAGCTCCGTCCGACCGAAAGGAACCCAGAGAACTATAGCAGCTTCAAGTTGGAGTTCCTAGCACTGGTCTGGGCCATCACAGAGAGGTTCAAACACTACTTGGCCTCCAACAAGTTCACTGCCTACACTGACAACAACCCCTTGACGCATCTTGAAACAGCCAAGCTGGGAGCTATGGAACAGCGATGGATGGCTCGACTGTCAAATTATCAATTCACAGTTAAGTACCGGGCGGGCCGCAAGAATGCCAACGCTGATGCCCTGTCCAGGATGCCTCATGACTCAGACACTGAAAAGAAGTGGATGATCTGGAAGAGATTGAACTACCTGCCTTTCACCGAAATGGGGTGATCTATGAACAACAAGCCAGCGGAAGACCACGTGATAAGATGATAAATCCCTTACCTCACCACAGTTGGAGGGAGACTCAGAACAGCGATCCCGTTGTCAGCAGTATCAAGGAGCTGATAACTCAGGAAGGTTCCTCATTGGAAAAGGATGCGCCTGAACAAGCTAAGCAGCTGTGGAATGAGCGGAGTCGGTTGTTCATCTACCGTGAGAAGCTGTGCAGGAGATATGTCAACCCAAGGACCCATGAAATGGTTTGGCAGATAGTAGTTCCCAGAGCAGACATCCAGATGGTGTTAGAAGCTTACCACGATCAAGCGGGCCACTTTGGCTGGAAAAAGCTGGAGACCTTGTTGAAATGCCGTTTCTATTGGGTAGGAATGCGCAGCTCCATCGAGAAGTGGTGCCGAAGTGTGGACCCTGTGGCCTCAGACGGAAAGACTACATAGTCAGAAGGCACCTCTGCAGCCCATCCAGACGACTCGTCCTTTGGAAATCGTGGCTTTGGATCATGTTAAATTGTCATTCAGCCAGAAGGGATATTCCTATGCCTTGACTATGGTGGATCACTACTCCAGGTTCCTGGTGGTCGCCCCTGTCAAAGATCTGACGGCAGAGACAGCAGCAAAAACGTTCCAAGCGTATTTCTGCAGACCACACGGATATCCTGAGCAGGTGCTCACTGATCGAGGTCCAGCCTTTGAAGCTGAATTATTCAAAGAGTTCTGTCACTTGTACGGGTGTAAGAAGATAAGAACTACACCGTACCATCCCCAAACTAACGGACTCTGTGAGAAGATGAATCACATCGTTATTGACCTGTTGAAGACTATCCCACTCGAAAAGAGGAATCAGTGGCCGGACCTGCTACCAGACCTGGTAGATCTGTATAACCATATACCGGTGAGTTCCACCAACTGCGCCCCAGCCTATCTCATGCGGGCAAGACCAGGGAAACTGCCCATGGATTTAGAGTTTGGAGTTGTGGAACCAGAAGCAGATATGATCACTGAGGACTGGGACACTAACAGAAAGGAACAGTACAGAAGAGTACAGGCCTGCGTTGAGAAAGTCTTAATCGAGTACGAGAGAAGCAAGCAGACCGCTACAATAAGAGTGCGCCAGCTGAACCATTCGCACCAGGTGAAATCGTACTGAAAAGAAAGAGGAGGTTCCACAAACTCGATGATCAGTGGGAAAGAGAGCCCTATATCATACAGAGTTCTAGATTTGATAACAGGAAAACATGCATCATAAGCAAGGATGGAGGAAGAACGACTGCAACTGTGTCCAGAGATCACTTGAAGTTGTGTCCGGACCCATTAAAGCTTCGTGAGGAAGAACCTGTTGTTAATCAAGAAAAGCATGAAGAGACAGTCATACATACGGACTTGGGAGATTTACCTGCAGACTGGCCCAGATTTGGAGAAGCTGTGATAATTCCTGTGCTCCAATTCTACCAACCACCAGAAGAACATCCACGTCCAGTTGCACCAATTGCACCAACAGAGTCAGTTGCGGAGAGAACCTGTTCAAGCAGAACCTGTTCAAGCAGAGCCTCAACAAGTAGAACCTCCACCAGCAGAACCTCAAATAGAAGGATCCCCTGCGGAAGTCGAACCAGCTCGCCCTGCCCGCAGTATACTTGTCAGATCCATGGAGAGGTTAAGGCAATACTATAGCTTACCTGCACGCAGGAATAGTAGAGTAACTGATACATCACCTACTACTACACCACGTAGGTCAGTAAGGATAACAAGAGGGCAATTACCTGTTAGGTACAGGGAATAGGGCCTAACACACGTACATAGTTATTTATCATTTTTGTACACAAATGTATATAGTATAGTAATTTATATAGTATGTAAATGTCATTGCCTTCAATATTGCTTTTATGAACTGGTGGCTATGGACACTTTTAGCCCAAAAACTGTCCTTGTATATAGTTAGCACTTCTGTGCCTCATTTTGGTTACACTTAATTACCTCAGAAGTTAAAACCCGTTTGGTGTGGCCGAAGGTGAGGACTGCTGGAAAAGTCAGAAATGTCTTGCAGCCCACCCAAGACCACCGTTGGAGGTTTGGAGCGGGTCCTCCACAAGTATATGTTTACTTGGACTGTGAAGTAAATATTAACAGTGTTTTCTTGCAACGTTTAGTTAAAGTGCCTTACCTCCTGTAAAGGAAGAATCGTTTTGAAATGTTAATTATTCTGTTAACTGTTTTGTTTTTGTATTTCAGCCCCGGAGTGCTGAGTTCTACTAAGGGGGAATGTGGAGCCCAGCTGCGACTGAATCCACATCTCCAGAAGGGTGCACTGACAGAGGACCCCACTAGAGGTCAATATGCACACACACATTCCAGCTTACCTTAGGAGACCATTAGAGGGAGCTGGTTGCAGGCACACATAAACTCAGTTTTAGTTTCACTTTGCCTCAGAATTGCGAGAATTGCCAGAGCAGCTCACGGAGCAGCTCAGATAAGATCAGAGGAGAGGAGAGAAGTTTAGCTCAGTTCTGAGCCCCAGCTCTGTCAGAAAGAGAGCTGCTTAGAGCCTATACATGGAGGCTGGTACGGGTGTGTACTGAAACCACCCTAGTCTGGTCAGAGCTAAATCTGAAGCAAATCTGACTAAGAAGCGTGCCGACGCTTAGAGAGCGGCGAAGAGGCAGCTTGCCTGCTGCCAATGTGTGTTGTGAGCAGGACCCGGGTAGGGTCGAAGGCAAGTGGAAGCAGAGGGAAAAAGGAGCATTAATAGCTCTCCCTAACAAGTCACCGACATCGGGGTCCGAGCCTTTAAGGATTTCTACAACCTTTAGGAGAACACCGGAGTTCCTGTAGGACTACAAGTCCCAGGGTACCACAGAGCTGTTAAGCAACAGGACCAGGAGGACGGAGTCGGCTCGATCAGCCTGAAAAGACTTGTTCTACCAAATAGAAGGTCCAATCACCAATTCAGCCAGGTACAGAACAGAGACAGAGTCAGACTTAGCTACATGCAGGTCAGGACTGGATCACACAGTGCAAAGGACAGGAGGCCATATACCTACCCGTGGGGGAGTCTGAATGTGCATCCTTCGCCTCACAGTGCTCCGGGGAGAACCTGCCTGAAACATCTACAAGTAAAGGTATGGAAAGAGATTGCCTTGTGTGAGACTGTTTCATTTACTACACCCTGCATCATCACCATAGACTTCCAGGGACCAGTCTCGCCTGTGGGAGACTTACCATCTAGCTGCCCCATAACATCCCCTGTGAAGATCCATATAGCAGCGCTGGTCCAATTGATCAGAAACCACAGGTGGCGTCACAAACTAATCTACAATCCCCTGTAAATATCCCCCCATTGTATGAGCGCCCAGGGCCACGGACCGAGTCCTGCTGCCAGTGACAAACCCCGTAGACTTTCATGGGCTCGGTGCCGAGTACCCCATAGCCCTGGTACTATGTGCGACTCACATTCCATACTTAGTCATTTTTTCAATAAGGATTGTGTGAGATACTTTGTCAAATGCTTTGCTGAAGTCAAGATATACTATATCTACAGCATTTCCCTGATCCACCCAGTCAGTGATTCTGTCATAGAAGGAAATTAAGTTAGTCTGACATGACTTATTAGTTACAAACCCATGCAGACTCTGTTTAATCACTTCATTTTTATCCAGGTACTTGCATACATGTTCTTTAATAATTTGTTCAAAGATCTTTCCTGGTATAGAAGTCAGACTCACCGGCCTGTAGTTCCCTGGGTCCACCTTCTTCCCCTTTTTGAAGATAGGAACAACATTTGCTCTTCTCCAGTCTTCTGGGACTTCTCCTGTTCTCCAAGAATTTTCAAAGATTATGGACAGTGGTTCAAGAATTTCTTCCGCTATCTCCTTCAGTACTCTGGGGTGTAATTCATCTGGACCTGGAGACTTAAATTCATTTAGGTTAGCTAAGTGTTTCCTCACTGTCTTTCTGTTTATAGATATCCTGGAATGATGCTGATGATGATGTATCTGTGCCAATTGAACTTGATAACCATTTTTCTGAAACGGTAATGTGTCCACAGGTACAGGAGTGCTCAGCCATGTCGCTCTGCGGAGTGAGAAGGCTGAGGAACCCCTAGCAGGAGCAAGCGTCGGTGCTACAGAAAATGGGGAGGTGCATGGGAACCATGAGGAAGGTGATGCCATGCCACTGACCAGTGCCACCGAGGAAGGTAACTGGCCCATAAGTAGCCCTGCTCCTGAAGTGTTGGGGTGGATGGGGGAGGAACGCCCATAGCAGCGCAGGCTGATGGGTCTGTAGAAATCCCCGGGGAGACAGCATACGTAGCCGCTGTCACCCGCAGTCAGAGTGCCCGGATCGCAGGTATCGCCCTGCCATCTGGAAACTCCTCCGCTACAGGAGAGACTGAACCAGAGGTGGACCCAGAGCAGGTCCCAGAGGGTCCCAGTGAGGAAGGAACCCTGACGTCACTTCTGGCTGCCTCCTGTTATGATATGGTAGCCGAGGAGGACAGTAACAAAAATAGCCAAGGCAGCCAGTCACCCAGAGAGGTTGGTAACTAATGGATTGCAGACCCTGAAACTAACCGCACAACTAGAAGCAGCCGTGGGACGTACCTACATTGACCTAGACGCCTCGACACAGCCGGAGAGTTAGCTAAGCCTAAAGATAGAAAGCGGAAAGCTAACTGCCCCGGAGAAGCGCCCCAAAGAAATAGGTAGCCCCCACACATATATTGGCGGTGAGACAAGATGAAATAGAAACCCAGGCAGAAAATAGAGTAAGCAAACGCTGGGGCCCAAAACAGTCTAGATAGGACAGGACAGGACAGAAAAGAATACTTTCTGCAATCCAACAAAACCCTAGGAAAAATTCCAACACTTCTGATTCCAAAAAAACCCTGAGACCAAACGATATCTCCCAGCTATATCAGACCTCTGGTGTGAACAGGTAGCTACCCCGTGGCCACTGAAATAACAGGGACTGAACAAATGAACAGAGATAACTGAGAAACAGAGACCAGCGCAGGCCCCAGCAGGAGACCCGGCTGACCTCACTCAGAAGGCAGAAAAACAAAAGAAAACAAAACCACAGAAACGAGTAGAAAATAGCTTATCTGAAAGTTTGCAGGAGCCCGCAGCAGCTGACTTCCAAACTGGACCAGGAAGAGAAAACTATTCACCGGCGAGGATCATGGGAAAGTTACTCCCTTAAATCTCCCCAGTCATCACCCCCAGATCGTCCGCAGCTGGATCCTCAGCTGAAGGGCCTCTGTCAGTCAAGACCGCTTCATTAATATCCACAGCCACCAGAGGGAGCCCCAACTCAGAATCCAAAGCATTCACAACAGCCTCCAGCCAGGAGTTCCAAACTGCTCAGCACTCAGATGCGAGCCTGGAGAACTTGAGGCAACTCGCCGAGACGCCCACCTCCGTGACTGATAAGGAAAGGGTTGTTGTGAATGGACTTGAAATGAGTTCTGAGCAGAGGCTCCCTCTTGTGGTTACAAGCGGTACTGGACTGTTCAGTGAAGATTGTGAGGAGTGGGAATCAGGTGTTACTGACTGGTCTTATATAAGGGAGTCGCCTTCCCATCAGGGTTGCCGGTAATCAATTGTTCTGGTCTCAATCCTTGAGTCCTGTTTCCTTTGTAGCCTGCTGTGTCGTGTCTGCATCTCCTGCTAACAGATAAGACATTTTCTTCTTTTTGTTTTTGCGCTTGATTTTTGCATTTTGTCCTGCACTTCTGTGGGGGCCTTCAGGGTCCCCTCCGGGGGCTTTTGCCCTCTCAGTTTAGTTCAGCCACTGATGTTTGTACTTTTGCTTTTTCCAGTTTTTTCAGTGGCTGCTGTTTTGATTTTGTTACACCAGAGAACTAATTTAGGTGGTAGAGGTCGTGTGATCTCAGGTGATTTTGAAATTAGTAGAGTTGGTGCTTTTCAGGGTTTTTTGGGATTGCAGTAAGTGCCCTTCCTATCCTTTTCTATTTAGGTAGTTTGGGCCCCAACGTTTGCTCATACTATTTTCTGCTGTGTCAGTATTTCATCTTGTCTAACCGCCATTACATGTTTGGGGCCTTTCTATGTTCTTTGGGGATCTGCTCCGGGGCAGATAGCTTTCCTCTTTCTATCTTTAGGTGTAGTTAGTTTCTCAGGCTGTGACGAGGCGTCTAGGACCAACGTAGGAACGCTCCACGGCTGCCTCTAGTTGTGGTGGTTAGTCAGGGTACTGCAATCTCATAGATTCCAACTTCTCTGGTGTATTGCCTTTTTTACCTGCACTCCTCAGCTACCGAAACATAACAGTATCACCGGCCCAAAAATTTAAGATTGTATGGTACTCACAGAATGGAAAAAATATTGTGAAAGAAAAAAGGTTGTCAGAGTTGTCAGAGATATTTTTCTGTTTGTTGCATTTTTTCCTCTGTATCTCTGGGTGCTGGGGAGGATTTTTTTTTTCTCTCAATGGAGTTTGCACAGTTGTCTGGCCGTGTGGATCAGCTTGCCACTGAGGTTCGGAGTATTGCTGCCTATCTTGCTAGGTTGCCTGTTATGGAACCTAGGATTCCCATGCCAGATTTGTTTTTAGGGGATCGAGCTAAGTTTCAGAATTTCAAAAACAATTGTAAATTGTTTTTTGCCTTAAAATCTAAGTCCTCAGGGAACGCAGCGCAGCAGGTTCAAATTGTCATCTCTCTCCTGCGCGGCGATCCTCAGGATTGGGCTTTTTCCCTGACACCTGGGGATCCTGTTTTGAGTGATGTTGATGCATTTTGAGTTATACTGTCAGAGATTCCGTAGGTGGGCAGTCCTGACCAAGTGGAATGACGACGCTTTGGCGGCCCTTTTTCGGAAGGGTCTGTCAGATAATGTAAAGGATGTTATGGTGGGATTCTCTGTCCCCTCTGGTCTCAATGATTCTATGTCATTAGCGATTCAAATTGACAGACGTTTGCGTGAGCGGAGAAGTATGCGTGGAATGGTGTTGCCTTGTGAACCTGCTTCTGAACCCATGCAGTGTGATAGAGTGGTGTCTGGGGCACAGCGTCATGAGTTTCGAAAGCGCAATGGGTTATGTTTCTACTGTGGTGATGCCTCTCATGCTATTTCAGTCTGCCCTAAGCGGGGAAGACGTTTTGCACGCTCAGTTGTCTTGGGTAGTGTTCAGACTAAGTTTTTATTAACTGTCACTCTGATATGCTCTCTGTCCTCATTTTCTGCTCAGGCTTTCGTTGATTCTGGAGCAGCTATTAACCTGATGGATTATGATTTTGCTAAACGTTGTGGGTTTCCCTTGATACCCCTACAGAAGTCTATTCCCCTACTGGGGATCGATTCTACCCCTTTGGCTGAGAATAAACCTCAGTTCTCTACTCAGGTGATAATGAGGGTTGAACCTGATCATCAGGAGTGCTGTAAATTTTTGGTTCTGTATAATCTGCATGATATTATCGTACTGGGCTTCCCTTGGTTGCAGTCTCATAATCCTGTTTTGGATTGGAAATCTGTGTCTGTAACCAGTTGGGGCTGCCAATGTGTTAATACCAACACTCCTGTTTTTTCTGCCTCCCCCAGGCTCAGGATGTTCCTGACTTTTTGATTGATTTTTCTGATGTGTTTAGCGAAAGTAAATCTGCATCCTTGCCTCCCCATAGGAGCTATGACTGCGCTATTGAATTAGTGCCTGGTAGTAAATTCCCTAAGGTCGCCTTTTTAACTTGTCTGTACCTGAACATGACGCTATGCGGTTTTATATCAAGGAATCATTGGAGAAGGGTCATATCAGACCATCCTCTTCACCCTTAGGTGCCGGTTTTTCTTTGTGGCCAAAAAGGATGGTTCATTAAGGCCGTGTATTGATTATCGTCTTTTGAACAATATTACTGTAAAATATCAATACCCGTTACCTTTGATTTCTGACCTGTTTTCCAGGGTGAAAAACGCTACTTGGTTTACCAAGCTTGACCTCAGGGGGGCATATAACCTTATTCGCATTAAGCACGGGATGAATGGAAGACGGCATTCAATACCCCTGAGGGGCATTTTGAGTACCTTGTGATGCCCTTGGGCTCACTAATGCTCCTTCTGTCTTCCAGTCCTTCATGAATGACATTTTCAGGGATTTTGTGGATAAATTTCTGATTGTTTATTTGGATGATATCTTGATTTTTTCTAATGATTGGGACTCTCATGTGAAACATGTTCGAACTGTATTCCAGATTTTGAGAGAGAATGCTCTGTATGTGAAGGGATCCAAATGTCTTTTTGGCGTACAGAGGATCTCATTTCTGGGATTCATTTTGTCCCCATCTGTTATTGAAATGGACCCGGTCAAGGTTCAGGCCATCTGTGATTGGGTCCAACCTACTTCATTAAAGGCTCTTCAAAGATTTTTGGGTTTTGCCAATTTTTATCGTAATTTATTGGTAATTTCTCGGTTATTGTTAAACCATTGACTGATTTGACCAGAAAGGGTTCTGATGTGGTGAATTGGCCTCCTGAGGCAGTCTCTGCATTTCAGGAACTTAAGCAGAGATTCACTTCTGCTCCTGTTCTACGGCAGCCTGATGTTTCTCTGCCATTTCAGGTGGAGGTTGATGCCTCTGAAATTGGGGCAGGTGCCGTTTTGTCCCAAAAAGATCCAGAGACCTCTAAAAGTAACCCTTGTGCCTTTTTCTCTCGAAAATTTTCTCCTACTGAACGTAATTATGACGTGGGTAATCGGGAGTTACTGGCCATGAAGTGGGCTTTTGAAGAGTGGAGACATTGGCTGGAGGGAGCCAAACATCAGGTGGTGGTCCTTACGGACCATAAGAATCTGGTTTATCTGGAATCTGCCAAGCGACTCAATCCTAGACAAGCCAGGTGGGCCTTGTTTTTCACACGTTTTAATTTTGTGGTTTCCTTTCTTCCTGGCACTAAGAATGTTAAGGCGGATGCCCTCTCGAGGAGTTTCCTTGCGGACTCTCCTGAGTTATCTGATCCTTCTGTTATTTTGAAAGAGGGTGTAGTTCTTTCCGCCATCTCACCCAATTTGAGACTTGCTCTGGAGGGGTGTCAGGAGGATAGGCCGAGTGCTGCCCTGTTGGAAAATTGTTTGTCCCGGACCAGTGGAAAAAGAGTGTGATGTCTGAGATTCATTGTTCCGCGTTGGCTGGGCATCCCGAATTTTTGGTACCCGAGACTTGGTTAGTCGGTCCTTTTGGTGGCCTACCTTGTCTCGTGATGTCAGGGAATTTGTGCAGTCCTGCGGGACTTGCTCTCGCTCCAAGCCTTGCTCTCGCTCTAGTGGTTTGTTGATGCCATTGCCTGTGCCCAAGAGACCATGGACCCATATCTCTATGGATTTTATTTCCGACCTCCCTGTTTCTCAGAGAATGACCGTCATCTGGGTGATTTGTGATAGGTTTTCCAAGATGATACATCTTGTGCCATTACCTAAGTTGCCTTCCTCCTCTGAATTGGTGCCTTTGTTCCTTCAGCACGTGGTTCGTTTACACGGCATTCCTGAGAACATTGTGTCTGACAGAGGAGTCCAGTTTGTTTCCAGATTTTGGAGGACCTTTTGTTCTAAACTTGGTGTTCAATTGTCTTTCTCCTCGGCGTTTCATCCTCAGACCAATGGTCAAACTGAGAGAACAAACCAGACATTGGAGACTTATCTAAGATGCTTTGTGTCTGCTGATCAGGATGACTGGGTCTCTTTTTTGCCTTTGGCTGAGTTTGCTCTTAATAATAGGGCTAGCTCTGCCACTTTGATGTCTCCATTTTTCTGTAATTCTGGGTTTCACCCTCGATTTTCTTCAGGACAGACGGAGGCTTCTGTCTGTCAGGTGTTGACTCTGTTGTGGAGCATTTGCATCAGATTTGGGACCAGGTAGTGGAGAGATTGTCCCTCTCTCAGGAGAGGGCCCAGCGGTTTGCTAACCGGCATAGGACTGATGGTCCTCGGTTTAAAGTGGGGGACTTGGTCTGGTTGTCCTCAAGAAATATTCCTATGAGAGTGGCATCTCCTAAATTTAAGCCTAGGTTCATTGGACCTTATAAGATCATGGAGATTCTTAATCCTGTTTCTTTTCGTTTGCTTCTTCCAGGGACATTTAAGATCCATAACGTGTTCCACAAGTCCTTGTTGAAGAGGTTTGTTGAGCCAGTGGTTCCTACTGCTTTGCCTCCTGACCCTGTTCTGGTTGAGGGCAATATGGAGTTTGTGGTTGAGAAAATATTGAATTCTCGTTTTTCTAGACGGAAACTCCAGTATTTGGTTAAGTGGAGAGGTTATGGTCAGGAAGACAATTCTTGGGTGTTTGCTTCGGACATCCATGCTAGGAGACTCATCCGTGCGTATTATAGAACTCATCCTGACCGACCTGGTTGCTCAAGTGAGGGTTCGGTGACCCCTCCTCAAGGGGGGGGTACTGTTGTGAATGGACTTGAAATGAGTTCTGAGCAGAGGCTCCCTCTTGTGGTTACAAGCGGTACTGGACTGTTCAGTGAAGATTGTGAGGAGTGGGAATCAGGTGTTACTGACTGGTCTTATATAAGGGAGTCACCTTCCCATCAGGGTTGCCGGTGATCAAATGTTCTGGTCTCAATCCTTGAGTCCTGTTTCCTTTGTAGCCTGCTGTGTCGTGTCTGCATCTCCTGCTAACAGATAAGACATTTTCTTCTTTTTGTTTTTGCGCTTGATTTTTGCATTTTGTCCTGCACTTCTGTGGGGGCCTTCAGGGTCCCCTCGGGGGGCTTTTGCCCTCTCAGTTTAGTTCAGCCACTGATGTTTGTACTTTTGCTTTTTCCAGTTTTTTCAGTGGCTACTGTTTTGATTTTGTTACACCAGAGAACTAATTTAGGTGGTAGAGGTCGTGTTATCTCAGGTGATTTTGAAATTAGTAGAGTTGGTGCTTTTCAGGGTTTTTTGGGATTGCAGTAAGTGCCCTTCCTATCCTTTTCTATTTAGGTAGTTTGGGCCCCAACGTTTGCTCATACTATTTTCTGTCTGTGTCAGTATTTCATCTTGTCTAACCGCCATTACATGTTTGGGGGCTTTCTATGTTCTTTGGGGATCTGCTCCGGGGCAGATAGCTTTCCTCTTTCTATCTTTAGGTGTAGTTAGTTTCTCAGGCTGTGACGAGGCGTCTAGGACCAACGTAGGAACGCTCCACGGCTGCCTCTAGTTGTGGTGGTTAGTCAGGGTACTGCAATCTCATAGATTCCAACTTCTCTGGTGTATTGCCTTTTTTACCTGCACTCCTCAGCTACCGAAACATAACAAAGGGTGTTCTGGGAACGAGGAAGGTTGTACCGGGAGACAGTACCCGGAGATGCCCAAAAGGAGTGGTTGAGGGAAAAACAGCTGGTTGTCCCGTACCAGTTCCGAGGTGAGTTGTTGCGTATTGCCCATGAAATTACACTCGCTGGACACTTGGGGGTCAGCAAAACTAAGGCACGGCTGTCTCAACACTTCTATTGGCCCAAGATGGGGACAGATGTAACAAACTACTGCCGCTCCTGTATCACCTGTCAAAGAGTGGGGAAGACGAGGCCTGCTCTTAAAGCTCCCCTGATCCCGTTGCCAGTGATAGAGGAGCCTTTCCAGAGAATCGAGGTGGACATTGTGGGCCCGCTGGCCATCCCCAGCAGCTCTGGAAAGCAATACATCCTTACTGTGGTAGACTACGCTACCCGGTACCCTGAAGCAGTGGTTCTGTCCTCAACTAGGGCAGATAAGGTGGCGGATGCACTGGTGACCATCTTTTCATGGGTAGGATTTCCAAGGGAGATGCTTACCGATCAAGGGGCCCAATTTATGTCTCGCCTAATGGAGGCTCTCTGTAAGAACATGCAGGTGACGCGTCTGGTATCGAGTGCGTATCACCCACAGACCAATGGCTTGTGTGAGCGCTTTAACGGTACCCTCAAACAGATGCTCCGCATGCTGGTTGAGACCCAAGGACGCGACTGGGAGCGGTACCTCCCACACCTGCTATTTGCCTACAGAGAAGTTCCGCAGGCCTCGACGGGGTTCTCCCCCTTCGAGCTCCTGTATGGCAGGCGACTCCAGGGACCCCTTGGGTTGGTAAGAAAATCCTGGGAAGATGAGAATTGCTGAACGGCGCTGAAAGAAAACGCATTCACAAGACGACTTCACTGCACTCAAACAAGCAACACTTGCATTCAAATCAGCTCTCACCTCTGCTAAACAGGCCTACTTTACATCCCTTGTATCTTCCTTATCCCACAACCCCAAACAGTTGTTCAATACTTTTAACTCCCTCCTCCGCCCACCACTGCCCCCCCCAACTTAACTAATCTCTGCTGAGGACGTCGCCATGCACTTCAAAAACAAGATAGACCAAACACGCCAAGTCTTTATTATTCAACCACCACAACGCCTTTGTATACCTGACCAATGCCCAAACCCTGTAACCTCCTTATCCAACATCACGGAAGGGGAGCTTGCTCATCTTCTCTCCAAATCACACCTCACCACTTGTGCACTCGACCCCATCCCATCCCACCTCCTCCCCAATCTCGCCACCACTCTTATCCCATCACTAACCCACCTCTTCAACCTATCACTATCTTCCGGTACCTTCCCTTCTGCTTTCAAACATGCCACAATCACGCCTATCCTCAAAAAGCCAACCCTCGACCCAACCACTATGTCCAGCTATCGCCCAATATCGCTGCTCCCATTCGCTTCCAAACTCCTGGATCAGCAAGTCCACGCTGAACTTTCCTCCCATCTCTCATCTAAACTGCTCTTTGAGAATCTGCAATCTGGTTTCTGCCCCCATTACTCCACTGAGACAGCCCTGACCAAAATTACTAATGACATACTTACAGCCAAAGCAAACGGACAATACTCTATACTCCTCCTTCTAGACTTATCCTCTGCTTTCGACACAGTAGACCACTGACTCCTACTACAGATCCTCTCTTCCTTTGGCATCAAAGACCTCGCCCTATCCTGGATCTCCTCATACCTCTCCAACTGCACATTCAGCGTCTCCCACTCACACACTACCTCCTCATCCCACCCTTTCTCTGTTGGAGTCCCCAAGGCTCGGTTCTAGGACCCCTAGTCTTCTCAATCTATACACTTGGCCTGGGGAAACTCATTAAGTCCCACGGATTCCAGTACCACCTTTATGCTGATGATACTCAGATCTACCTTCTGGCCCAGATGTCACCTCTCTGCTCTCCAAAATCCCAGAGTGTCTATCAGCCATATCCTCCTTCTTCTCTTCCCGCTTCCTCAAACTGAATGTGGACAAATCTGAACTGATCATCTTTCCCCCATCTCACAGATCTTCCTTACCCGACCTATCTATAACAATTGACAACATCACTCTTTCCCCTGTAATGGAGGTCCGCTGCTTTGGAGTAACCCTTGACTCTGCCCTGTCCTTTAAACCGCACATCCAAACTCTCTCCACCTCCTGCAGCCTCCAGCTCAAAAATATTTCCAGAATCCGTCCTTTCCTCAACCCTCACTCTACTAAAATGCTTGTGCACGCCCTCATCATCTCCCGTCTCGACTACTGCAACATCCTTTTCTGTGGCCTCCCTGCTAACACCCTCGCACCTCTTCAGTCCATCCTTAACTCTGCTGCCCGACTAATTCATCTCTCTCCTCGCTACTCCTCCGTTTCTGCCCTCTGCAAATCTCTCCACTGGCTCCCACTCCCTCAGCATATCCAATTCAAATTACTAACACTGACCTACAAGGCCATCTATAACCTGTCTCCTCCATATATCTCTGAACTAATCTCCCGATATCTTCCCTCACGTAATCTCTGATCCTCCCAAGACCTCCTTCTCTCCTCCACATTTATTCGCTCCTCATCCAACCACCTCCAAGACTTCTCCCGAATATCCCCATCCTCTGGAATTCTTTGCCCCAACACGTCTGACTATCAACCACACTCGGATCCTTCAGAAGGAACCTGAGAACCCACCTCTTTACAAAAGCTTACAGCCTGCAATGATCCCCGCTGCCTCCTCACAACTACTGGAGCTACAGCCTCACATTCACTGGAGCTGCTGCAACCCCCAACCTACTGTCTCCTTCCCACCATCCTGTAGAATGTAAGCCCGCAAGGGCAGATTCCTCTCTCCCCTCTATATCAGTCTGTGATTGTTAGTTTGTTTACCATAAGTGATATCTGTAATCTGTATGTAACCCCTTCTTATG
>JARQOD010008597.1:0-35000 GCA_033576555.1 Oophaga sylvatica
TGCTAACAGCACTTCTGAGAAACAACTGGCGGTGTTGTAACCCAGGGATGAGAAGAGAACAGGGTGGAGGCAGCAGGACTTTTTGCCGTTCACACAGCAGGGGAACAGCTGACATTACTGAACCCCAGTAACCACAGGAGCAAGTGTAGACTGTGCTAACAGCACTTCCGAGAAACAACTGGCGGTGTTGTAACCCAGGGATGAGAAGAGAACAGGGTGGAGGCAGCAGGACTTTTTGCCGTTCACACAGCAGGGAACAGCTGACATTACTGAACCCCAGTAACACGGGAGCAAGTGTAGACTGTGCTAACAGCACTTCCAAGCAACAACTGGCGGTGTTGGAGCCCAGGGTCAAGGAGGATGTTTAAATACTAGATCAAGTATTTTCCTTGTTACGTGTCAATTAAAAATGTCTATACTCCAAAAAAGAGAAATATAACCTTTAGTACCATAAGATGATGATTTTACTTTAAAAAATATATGTAAATTAATAATTGACAAACATAAACGCATACATTAACATGTTGAAAAGCAATGCAAACCACAATAAAAATCGGTTAAATAATCTGCTATACGGTTTTAAATAAAGCATACAAGTACATATCAGAATCCATTAATGATGGATAAGTAACAGTATGTACACCATTTTCATTTGCTGAATAATATCACTAAAAAGTTTTTAAAAATATCTAAAATTTCCATCATGTAATACTGATAATATGTGCCAATCATTTATATTAACAAAAAAAAACCTTTAAAAGTGCATAGTGAAAACAGCTATTTATGCCTGACTGTGGACTTGCAAGCATGACAACGGATAGATAAGGTATATATAGATGACACTGCATAGCCACAGATGGTGAATGGCCATGTAATACTGTACCTCAATAAAGTGTGCGTTACTACTACATCCTTTTTTTTTATATAGCTTTATAAAAGGGTACGTGCATGTATGCTTGCGCCTTTGTTTGGACGCACAGACTGGCTTCCTGCTGTGACGCGTTGGGTATTGGAGCGTCTGTGCGTCTTATGACGCAGACTAACATTCACGGTGCGCATCGTTCATCATCGCAAGCGTACCGACAACACAAAGGCGTTGTCATGACTGCTTTACTCAGTAAACATGCACCTATGATGAAACATACACGCATGTGCCCTATTACATAACAAGCTACAAGAAAAATGCGTGTGAGGTGTGACACAGCTGTTTTTGTTAAGGTACAGTATTATATCGACATTGTACAGGTGTCGCTATCAGTCTGATAAATAGATATCATTCACCTATTCTATCAGTTGTCGTTCTTTCAGCACCACTTACAGGTATATATTTTGCTATTGTGACTATGCACTATTGACTTTACCAAGGTAATGCATGATTTTTGTTAGCGATTATCATGTTTACATGAAGGACCTTTATGATATGGGCTGTTAACTTTCTAATCAAATATGTATTTTTTAAAATGACACAAATATAAGTAATGTTGAAGAGGACTATTCCTACATGCATTGTTTGCACAATATTACAGGTGTACATCACTTCCCTTAATCAACATTGGATATTATATTTACTTGTATGCTTTTATTTCAAAGGCAAGAACACTGAAGTATAACCTTCGCACTGCAGCAGTTGTCAAAGTTCAACCCACATTATGCACTTCCAACATTGCAGTATTTGAGTCATCATGATGTGAGTTGGATTTGTCTAAGCTATGGAGTGACAAGGTTGACCATCAGTATCCTATAGCATAAGTAGGCTTTTGTGTTTGCATTTGTTTTCGACATGTGCATATCTGTAATAATATGTCACAATTATTTTGTTACAGATTTGTGACAAAGACAAATCATTTTATGGTTTGAAAGTTGACGTTTCAAATGTTTACAGCTTAGAAATCATGGTGTAGCCTCATATCTATGTGTAGCACTAGACACTTTGAGATGTCATGTTTTTTCACCATGATTAGGTAGCTAGCAGTAATTTTTGCCAGACACACAGCAGGGGAACAGCAGGTGTTACTGAACCCCACAAACACATCAGCGATTGTTTTCATCTGTGCATCTAACACTTCTGAGCAGCAACTGGCGCTGTTGAAGCCCAGGGTCAAGGAGGGTGTAGGCAGAGGCCTAGTATGAGACGTTTGAAGTTGAAGTTGTAGTTAGCAGCAGTAATTTTTGCCAGACACACAGCAGGGGAACAGCAGGCGTTACTGAACCCCACAAACACATCAGCGATTGTTTTCATCTGTGCATCTAACACTTCTGAGCAGCAACTGGCGCTGTTGAAGCCCAGGGTCAAGGAGGGTGTAGGCACAAAATATTGAGTTATTGCCTTGTTACGTGGCCATTGCAAATGTATGTACTTCAAACAAGAATAAATGAACTTTTACTACAACAATAAAATGATAAATTTCAATTACAAGAATAGAAAAATATTTATGCTTGACAGTCCTCTGTGGTTGATAACGTTTAATGGCTAACTGAAAATATGGTAACAAATTCAAAGCTTTCGAGACTACTCAGGTGTCTTCATCAGGCTAAGAGTAAAGCCAAAAATGAAGAATCACATATTTTCTACACACAACAGGACACAGGAATAGCTAAGACAAGTGAGGGAGGGACAAGTGAGGGGAGACCGGCAACAAAAAGGAGAACAAGGATGAATTATCAGCGCCACACAATCACAGATAAATTAATGAATTTACCTGTGGCAAAAGACTTTTGTATGCCCGGTCATAGCATCATGGATATGGAATTACTGGTATTAAAAATATAACTTCAAATATGAGAAACGTACAAAGGTTTCAGAATATAAGCTCATCATGACCTTTGACACTGTTAGTGATGGAATGAATAGATCACATGGATTTATGTCATTCTATATCAATTAAGGAATCTGCGTCTATGCCCTTCCAGGGTCATGAAAACCCAAAAAAATACGCCAATGAGAGGGCAATCAAACTTTCTATCCTTATCTAGGAACTGTTCCAATATTTATGTTCATCCCTGTGAGATAATGACAGTTCTGATACACGTCACTTACTTGTCTTACCTATTGCACTATTCCTGTGTCCTGTTGTGTATAGAAATATGTGATGCTTAATTTTTTTAGTTAGTCTTTCCCTGATGAAGAGACGTGAGTAGCCTTGAAAGCTTGCAATTTGTTTCCATCTTTTCAGTTATCCATTAAAAGGTATCAACCACTGCTGACTCTGAAGTCTAAATATTTTTCTATCTACTGGCTAACACGGTACAAAGATACACATGTTTTCTAATTTCAAGAAGGAAAAATAAAGAAAATACAAATATAAACGCATATATGCACATGCCAAAAATAAATGGAACAACACAACACCCAAAATATTGGTAACAAAATATAGTGTTGTAAATTTAAGAATAAAAGTCCATTTTTTTTTTTATGAATAATGCTTAAGGAACGCTATGTTAAACCATAACATAGTGAAGACAATGGATTTTGTAATAGTCACTCATCATCATCATCGCAAATTTTATGTGACAGTCACAGACATTTCAATTATTTAAGTTCATAAAATCGTAACTTTCTATAGCATGTATGACATGTCCAGCATGGACTCATCAATGTGATTGATGACACAATAATGTACAATAAAAAATAACCATTTAAAAAAACATTAGGCATTGTTTGTCACAATTTAAGTGTGTGCCTGCAAGTGTAGGTGAAACAAAGGCTACGGATAGCAAAGGTATATTCTATGTCTGTATCAGACAGTGGACAGCCTCTGATGGGTAATGCCGATGTTATACTGTACGTCAATAAAGTCTGCGGCTGAAATCATGCATTTTTTGCTTGTAGAGTGTTGAAGAGGGTAAAAGAATGTCTGGTTGCGCAAAGCTTTATCCGTCAACACTACCTTCCTACTGTCACGCGTAGGGTAGGGTAGCGTGTGGCAATTAGCTGACTATCAAATGTGAGGTTAGGCTGCGTTATTGCGCACTAGGGACGCAAAAAAAAATACAGCAGTAATAATTTAATGTGTAATACTCCACCTATGACAAACAAAAAAATTACGTTCCCTCTTTAACAATGTACAAGACTAACAAGCCTAATGGTTGACGCTGACTTAATTGAGATACAGTATTACATCAACATTGTCCATGAGTAACTATGCACTGTGATACCTATATACCAGTATTAATTTATATCTCTTGTGGTTGTTTCAACAGCACTTGCAGGTATAACTACCTATTGTCAGTATGCATGATGCACTTTCTAGATGTAATAATTTATTATTGGACATTATTACCATGTTTACATGCTGGCCATTTCATATATGGTGTTTGAAGTTACAGTTGGCATCAGTATGTGTATTTTATAATGTCTGTCATAAATAAAACTCGTGATGATGATGATGAGGATTTAATGATTCGTACATCCATTGAGTGCATTATCTTACAGGTACAGATAAAGTTCCTTAAAAAGCATTAATTCATAAGTCTGAAATGTACTTTTATGCATTAATTTCAAAATGTGAAGAGTAGACTATGTTTTATTTTTTGTTACCATTTCTAATAGACATGTGCAGATATGCGCTGTGATGACAAATTATTATTTGTCCATATTTGTCATAAAAATTTATCATTCTAGGCCTGCAAAACTTCACAATTTCATGTTTTCAGCATAACAAGCAGGGTGACGGCTCTTCCCTATTTGGAGCATGTTGGTCATGTGTTTTTCTGTCCATGTGTCGGGAACAGGAGACTTCTTGCCGTTGACACAGCAGGGAACAGCTGGCGTTACTGAACCCCACTAACAGTAGAGCTTGTGTTTTGTTCTGTGGACACGACACTTCTGAGCAGCAACTGGCAGTGTTGGAGCCCAGGGAGTAGAGTTCAGGTGGTAGAAAGATGAACATAACAGGAGACATGGATAACGTTGCGAACCAGTTATTTAATCTGAAAACGGACAGACAAATTCTGGCGAGATCCATGCCTTGTTCATTTTCAGAAAAGTAAGCCGGTCTACATTATCGGAGGATAGTCGCATGCGACGGTCTGTTAGTACACCACCTGCAGCACTAAAGACGCGCTCCGATAATACACTGGCAGCAGGGCAAGCCAGCACCTCCAATGCATACTGGCTAAGCTCTGGCCATGTATCCAGCTTAGAGACCCAAAACTTGAATGGGGAAGAGCCATCTGGGAGTACACTGAGAGGCAAAGCCAAGTAGTCTGTCACCATCTGACGGATACGTTGCCTCCCGCTGACTGGAGCCCTCTCGGATGGTGTAGACATTTGTGGCGCTGCCACAAAACTTTGCCACATTTTTAACATACTGGTCTTTCCCTGTGCAGAGGCACTGCGTGTGCTCCCTCTTGTTGCAGAGCTCTCTACACTGCCTCGACGCACAGAGCTGCTTTGTAAAGCAGTAGCAGCAGCAGTGCTCTCGGCAGTAAGGTAGAACATTAGGGATTGCACCAGTGTGTCTTGGTACTCCCGCATTTTACGCTCCCGGTTCAACGGTGTGATGAGGCTTTTGACGTTGTCCCGGTAGCGAGGGTCTAGGAGGGTGTACACCCAATAATCAGACGTCGTGAGAATGTGGGCGATGCGGCGGTCGTTTCTTAGGCACTGCAGCATGAAATCAACCATGTGCTGCAGACTCCCAACTGGCAAAGAAACGCTGTCCTCTGCAAGAGGCGTTATCTCTGCCTGCTCTGCATCACCCCACCCTCGCTCTACATACTGACTAGAGCGTTGTGTACCTCCCTCTGGAGCGATGTCTTCCTCCTCCATTGACTCCTCCTCCTCATCCTCCTCACAAAGTGAGCCCTGCCCAGCCCTTTGTGAGGAACCACGTTGCGCTGACTTTCCAGAAGGTGATGGAATTTGTGACTCCTCATCCTCCACCTCTTCCAAAACCTCATCCCTTATTGCTTGCAGTGTTTTTTGAAGCAGGCAGATAAGGGGACAGTCAGGCTGACTAGTGCATCATCTGCACTCGCCATCCGCGTTGACTCATCAAACGCACGCAAAACGTGGCACATGTCCTTCATGGTGGCCCACTCATTAATGGTGAAGTGTGGACGGCGCAAATTGCGTGTTGATTGCGCCTGATGCAGCTGATACTCCATAACTGCTGGCTGCTGCTCACACAACCGCTCCAACATATGTAACGTTGAATTCCACCTGGTTGATACGTCACATATGATGCGATGTTCAGGAAGGCGCAATCTGCGTTGCAGAGCTGCAATGCGCGATCTGGCCATGCTGGAACGTCGCAAGTGAGCGCACTCTAGGCGGACCTTGTGCAGCAGTGCATCAAGATCCGGATAGTCCCTCAAAAAACTCTGCACGACCAAGTTGAGCACATGTGCCAGACATGGTATGTGAGTGAGGTTGCCAAGGCCCAGAGCTGCCACCAGATTTCGGCCATTGTCACACACTACCAAGCCTGGCTGGAGATTCGCTGGCAAAAACCACACGTCGCTCTCCTGCTTGATGGCATTCCAGACCTCCTGCGCTGTGTGGCTTCGATTCCCCATGGGAATTAATTTCAGAACGGCCTGTTGCCGTTTGGCCACGGCTGTGCTCATATCGGTCGCATCAGGTAAGCGTCCACGGGTCCATGTGGAGGTAGACCGTGACGGCTCCTGCAGCGATGATTCTGAGGAACTGGAGTAGGAGGAGGAGTCAATGTGGACAGACTTGATTCCGGCAATCCTTGGAGTTGGCAGAACACGTACAGCGCCACTCGCAAGATCTGTACCCGGCTCCACAACATTCACCCAATGGGCAGTGAGTGAAAGGTATCGTCCCTGGCCATGGGTACTGGTCCACGCATCGGTGGTCAGGTGGACCTTGCTACTGACGGCTTTTAGTAGCGCATGTTTAATTTTTGCCTCAACATGCTTTTGCAGACCAGGGACGGCTTGCCTGCTGAAATAAAATCGGCTGGGCACATTGTATTGTGGACTGCCAATGCCATTAATTCACGGAAACTGTCAGTCTCCACCAGCCTGAATGACAGCATTTCAAGGGACAGGAGTTTTGCAATGCCAGCATTCAGAGCCTGTGCTCGTGGATGGTTTGCCGAGTATGGCCGTCTTTTATCCCATGCCTGTGCTACCGATGGCTGTTTTGTGGCCTGGGTGTGTGAGGATGACAGGGAACTTGCAGCTGTGGGTGGAATAACACTGTGTCTCTGGACAACAGTGACAGAGGTTCTTCCATGGCGATCCTTTGAGGAAGCCGAACCAGCTGTGTGTGAACTGGAGGAAGAAGCTCCAACACGAGCTGAAGATGTAGGTGCTGCTGTAGGTTGGCCTACATCTCCAGTGTGTCTTTGTAACTCAACAAAGTGCTTTGACCGCACATGTTTCCACATATTTGTTGTATTAAGGTTACTGACACTTTTACCTCTTTTAATTTTTTGATTACACAGCTTGCATTTGACATAGCAAATATCATCTGCAACTGTATCAAAAAAGGACCACGCAGAGCAAGTCCTGGGAGCGCCCGGTTTGTCTGTTGGAAGAGAACTGCTCCGAACGGGTGCCAAACTGGAGGCTACAGGCAAGCGAGTCTGCAGCCTACCTCTCCCTACTGTTTGGACCGTTGGTGCAATCTCTTCCTCAGAGCTGCTCCCACCACCTTCCTGTTCCTCACGCCATGTTGGGTCTTGGACCTCATCATCTCCACCACTACCCTCTTCCAACACCTGCTGTTGTTGGGTGGTCTGGCCAGCACCATGCTCAACAGAAACTGGCAACTGAGTCTCATCATCATCAGATGCGTTCTGCGGTGTGCTGACCATCGGCACTGGCTCACCCGCCTCTTCAGATTCAGAGAGACACAGCTGTTGCGCATCACTGCATACTGCCTCTTCTTCACATTCCAGAATGCTGCTTGGCTGGGCCCCTGTTTCCAAGCCAACAGATTCTGAGAACAGAAGCAGAGACTCAGCTGGCTCCTGTACAGAGCTCTCTGACTGCCTGGGCAATTTGGCAGGCGGTGAAGAGACTGATGGTTGTTCAACAGTGCTGTGGTCCTGAGAGGAGGTGGAAGCTATTGAAGTCGATGCATTGGCTGCCATCCAACCAACAACGGCTTCAATTTGTTCTTCACGCAGCAGGGGGGTACGCTGAGCTCCTACAAAAGTGCGCATAAAGGAACGCTCACGGGGAAAACTGGTGGATGCTGTGTCACTGGGTGCGGCAGCAGCCACAGAATCCCCACGTCCTCTCCCTGCTGCAAATCCACGGCCTCGACCACGACCACGTGCCTTACTCACTGACTTCTTCATCTTGGTAGATTGATAAAGAAAGTCAGAAAAGTTAAGGCCTAAGTGTGGTTATTCCTCACAGACTACAGTGAACCCTGCAGACAACTGTTCAGTATCTGTGAAAGGCCCCTTTGTGTACTTCTATAGTGTTTGCAACCAATGTATTGTATACGGATGGAAGCGCGTCACACTAATAGATTAGATTTTTTTCCACTAAAATGGAGCAGCACCAATTAGAGAAAAATGTGAAGGATGAGGCAGTGACACACGCTCAGCAGACTACAACCGGCAGTGGTTGAAGAACAAACTGGAGCGTAATCTGCACTCACAAAATGAAAAGCTCACAGACTACAGTGAACACTGAAACACAACTGTTCTGTAGCTGTTAAAGGCCCCTTTGTGTACTTCTATAGTGTTTGCAACCAATGTATTGTATACGGATGGAAGCGCGTCACACTAATAGATTAGATTTTTTTCCACTAAAATGGAGCAGCACCAATTAGAGAAAAATGTGAAGGATGAGGCAGTGACACACGCTCAGCAGACTACAACCGGCAGTGGTTGAAGAACAAACTGGAGCGTAATCTGCACTCACAAAATGAAAAGCTCACAGACTACAGTGAACACTGAAACACAACTGTTCTGTAGCTGTTAAAGGCCCCTTTGTGTACTTCTATAGTGTTTGCAACCAATGTATTGTATACGGATGGAAGCGCGTCACACTAATAGATTAGATTTTTTTCCACTAAAATGGAGCAGCACCAATTAGAGAAAAATGTGAAGGATGAGGCAGTGACACACGCTCAGCAGACTACAACCAGCAGTGGTTGAAGAACTAACTGGAGCGTGATCTGCACTCAAAAAATCAAAACCTCACAGACTGCAGTGAACACTGAAACACAACTATTCACTATCTGTGAAAAGCTCCTTTCTGTACTTCTATAGTGTTTGCAACCAATGTATTGTATACGGATGGAAGCACGTCACACTAATAGATTTGATTTTTTTCTAATATAATGGAGCTGCACCAATTCCACTAAATAAAATAAAAAAAAAAAAGAGTCAGTGACACGTGCAGATGCCTACAAACAGCGGTGGATGCAGAGCAAACTGCAGCGTCACCTGCACTGTCACACACACACCTTGCACAGAGCTGTTAAAACAACACTGGCAAAATGAAGCTTTACACAGCGGTTGGTAAACTAGCCTGCCTCAAGCACAGTAGTACACAAAATCGCAATATCTAACTGTCCCTCAGAGTCAGCACAGCAGCGTTCTGTCCCTTACTGAGTTCACAGCACAGTGACGCTAAAATGGCTGCGGCGCCTTTTATAGTGCATTCTGACATCATTTCAGCAGCCAATCACAGCCATGCCATTAGTTAAGATGACCGCAGCATTACAGGATGTGCCCACACTTCGTAGGATTCCTCATTGGCTGACTAAAATCACATTGCCTCTCAAAGAATTATGGGAACTTCCGATTCCGGTATACGATATTGAAAAAGTATCGGAATTAAGTATCGGAATTCCGATAACGCGAATATCGGCCGATACCCGATACTTGCGGTATCGGAATGCTCAACACTAGTTATAACTGAAGCAGGCCCAATGGCAACAATGAATGTGAAACACTATGTTAAACCACTGGCCATAACTTTTGTCAGGGTGGTTCAAAGTTGAAATTTTTGGTTATTCCTGATCCTCTAGTCGTCCCTAACAAGATTCAAAAGAGGTTGAGTTCGGATCTGTCGTACTTCAGGAGAAAACGGAAGACATGTTATTACTGAAGCAGGCCCAATGGCACCAATGAATGTGAAACACTATGTCAAACCACTGGCCATAACTTTTGTCAGGGTGGTTCAAAGTTGAAATTTTTGGTTATTCCTGCTCCTCTAGTCGTCCCTAACAAGATTCAAAAGAGGTTGAGTTCGAATCTGTCGTACTTCAGGAGAAAACGGAAAACATGTTATAACTGAAGCAGGCCCAATGGCACCAATGCATTTGAAACACTATGTCAAACCACTGGCCATAACTTTTGTCAGGGTTGTTCAAAGTTGAAATTTTTGGGTTATTCCTGCTCCTCTAGTCGTCCCTAACAAGATTCAAAGAGGTTGAGCTCGAATCTGTCGTACTTCAGGAGAAAACGGAAAACATGTTATAACTGAAGGAGGCCCAATGGCACCAATGAATGTGAAACACTATGTCAAACCACTGGCCATAACTTTTGTCAGGGTGGTTCAAAGTTGGGGGCGTGGCTTAGCACACCATGAGATAGGACGTGCATCCTTTGCTCTCTGAGGAAGCTTCGTCGAAAAATCAACCTTCATCTCGGCTAAAAAGCATCTAAGTACACCATCCTAGTAGGAGAACTCATCTTTTATCAGAAATCTACATTTAGAGACCAATATCATCCTTTTTGGTGCTCTACAAACACTTTTAATCAGCAGCACAAAGTGTGACTAGGCCGCAGGCCTGCGGCCTTCCAGGCACCCACAGGCCTACATCGTGGATCATCATCATCCTCACAGACACCGAGGGGTTGAAGAAAACTTCCAAGGAACATCATCACCCTGGTAAAAAGCCCGACCAGCGACACCACCTCTATCCACAGCGGGATCGGCGGATCGGGCCGACAGAAGTCCATTCCCCCGTGCTGAACGGGAGATTGCAGGTAGAGAGCCGCACTGCTCTACGGGCCTGGTCTCCCTGCAGCCCCGATCCCCGCTCTATCAGGGCCATCAGCCGCAACAATATCTAGGAGCCCGGCGCTCATCGCTGCCCTATAGGAGCCAATATATAACTTTGTTCTGGGGATCCGCAGGCCTACTGACTCCCCCGTTGGTTTCCGGGGGATTCCTCGCCTAACTTTCTGTCCCGGCATACAGCTCCCCCCTCCGGCAGTCTCCAGGGAGCCCCGGTCCCCGTTCTCTACTTACCGATTCCAAGCAGGGTGGTGGGAGTGCTTCTGGCGGCAGGCGACGAGGAGAAGTAGTCGTCTGGATGTGTCCTGTCCTCCCCTCCTCCCGAATCTTTTCTCCAGCGTAGTGTAGCACCGCTACATAGAAGATAAATCCTCGGCTCTGTGACTGATTCCTCTAGGATCGCCTGGGACTGGTCTGGTGTCCCATTCTTCCAGCTCCTCTTCTACAGCACTTCGGGCCCGCAGTGCCTGTCAGCAGGGAGACCTGATCTCTCAAAAGCATCCTCCCCTCCTTTGGAAGCCTCCCGGCATTGCAGGAGAAGAGCCGGCTCTGTTCCGGCTATGAGGCGGCTCCATCAGGCTCCTGCGTTAACGACCTCTTCTGCCTGTCTTCTCCAGTACTGTGACGCTGCTGAAGATTCCCGGATACAGCGCCGGTGAGTGAGGATCCCCTCCCCTTCTGCTGTGACTTTTTAGAGCTTACAGTGCCTGTGCTTGGAGTGTCAGGCATCCCACAACATCCTCCCCTCCTTTGGAAGCTTTCCACGCTGCAGGAGGGGGAGTGGCAACGGAGGAGGAGCCGGCTCTGATCCAGCTCTGAAGTAGCTCTCCCAGGTTTCCGTGGTAACGACCCTCTCTGTCTGTTGTATTGCCACAGAGGATTCTTGAGTATTCAGGCGGTGAGTGAAGTTCAGCGCTCGCCTTCAGGGAGACTGTCACTCCATAACATCCTCCCCTCTTTGTAAATTTATCTCCGCTCTGCTACGGAGTCAGTGACAGAGGAAAAGTGCCGGCTCTGAATTGCCACTGAAGTGGCTCTTAAGTGATTCTCCTGGCATCATTCACATCACATTTTGCCATTTGGTGTTTCCAGCAGCAGCAGGTGCTGCAGAACTTGCTGATCTTAATAAAAAAAAAAAAAAAAAAAAAAAGGGATTCTAATCAGGCTTATAAAAGTCTTCATATCTGGTCATTTTGTCTTTGGTTCAGGAGCATACATTTAAAAGGTTCCATATCAAACCCTGTAATACCGTCATACATTATACTGTCTCCTTTGGGTGTAGCTGCGGCTGTAATACAAAACTCAGATCGCATTGCAGATTTTGCATTTTGTATTATCTATTTGGTATATAGTGCAGATACTACCTTATTCCTGCAGCAGTGACCCTATCCATACCGCCACATTAGTGTCATGTGTGCATTGCCACGAAGATCGTCGCGGTTGCACATTTTGACTTCTCACAGCTGAGTTGCTGTTTCTTTGTGTTTGGCAGCTAGGGAGTTAATTCTGTCTGTGCTCGGTGCTGGGACTGGGTGCAGTTTCTCCCGGCTGCAATTGATTATTTGTTGATTGGTTTCCTTTAAGTTTCTGGTTGTCTGCTTTGGGAGTTGCCAGTGAAACACTTCATGCAGACCACAGATAGGAATGAATCTGTATAGACTCTAGTGGAGAGCTCCTTAGTTGTTTTAAGCTTAACTTGCTTAGAGTTTATTTCCCAGACCATTTATGTTCCTTCGGTGTTTGAGTGTGTATGCAAGAGAGTGCTATCCTGTCTGTCTTATATGTCTAATCTGTGTATTTAGCTGAGATCAGCCCATATCCCTTTGGTGGTAATCAAGATCCTTCTTAGGACTGATTACAGGGTTCAGGGTCTGATAGGAGACAGGGTTAGGCTGGAGACTTGGACCTCTGAACCATTATCAGTACCTCCAAGGTAAGGGATTAGTTAGGACCCCAGTGTAGGGTCAGGTTAGACCCCGGTCCTCCTCTTTCCTGTTACAGCTCATCAAGTCCTCAAGATTAACCCTGAGTTCAACTGATATCGTCTCTGCACATCTAGACCTCAAGATTAACCCTAAGTTCTGCTGATATTGTGTCAGGTAAATCTATTTTATACTTACATTCTTATGTTGCTAAACTATATGTTGTATAGAGTGTGGTTCCTGTATAAATAATTTACTGACATTGTAGTCATATCATTAGACAGCGTGACATTTTCACTGGCCATAAAAAATTATCTCTAGTTACCATGGATCCAGTAGCCCAGCTGGCTCTGCAGTTGCAGGGATTATCCATGGAGCTGACGGACATTAAGTCCAAAGTTTTGTCTCCCCTGGAGCAAACCAGAGTTGAACCTAAGGTGGCTCTTCCAGATAGGTTCACTGGTGGGCGAGACAAATTTTTTACCTTCCGGGAGGCATGTAAATCATATTTTCGGCTTCGGCCGCGATCATCAGGGAGTGATGAGCAGAGAGTGGGAATTGTTATCTCACTTCTTCAAGGGGACCCTCAATCCTGGGCATTTTCCCTTCCTCCGGGATCCCCGGCTCTACAGTCTGTAGATCAATTTTTTACTGCTCTGGGATTGGTATATGATGACCCAGATCGGGTCTCTCTTGCTGAGACTAAATTACGTAAGATACAGCAGGGAGATCGTCCTGCGGAGGTATTTGCTTCTGAGTTTCGTAGATGGGCCACGGATACTCAGTGGAATGACCCAGCTCTTAGGAGCCAGTTTTGTCATGGGCTTTCTGACAAATTAAAAGACGTTTTGGCTCAGTATGAGTCTCCTCCTTCTCTGGAGGCTGCTATGGCCCTAGCTATCCGTACTGATAGACGGCTTCGGGAGAGGGGTGAGGTAACTCCACTCCCTGTTGTTACTCCACCTACTACTAAAGTCCCTTATGTTGAGGTTCCCCTTGTCTGTTCGGATGAGCCTATGCAGTTGGGAGGGACATCTTTTCGTAGTAAGGGATTGGCGGCAAGCCGCAGGTCTAGAAGGTGTTTTTTCTGCGGGAAAGAGGGACATTTTGTTGGAGAATGTCCATCCCGTGTCTTGTTAAGTAAAAAGTCGCCGGAAAACTGCTAATCCCAGGTTGTGTGGTGGATGACAACCTGGGAGTATGTATTTCATCCGCCGGTTCTTCTCAGTTCCTGGTACCAGTGGAGGTGGTGTTTGGTACTAGAGTGAAGAGATTGTCTGTTCTTCTGGATAGTGGTTCCGGCGCCAATCTGGTTGACGCTCAGTTTGCTCAGGCTCAAGGTATGCATCTGAGTGTATTGGTCAAACCGATCCCTATTTTTTCCATTGACGCCAGGCCTCTCGGCCAAGGTAGCTTTGTTCATGAGGTTCATAACATTGACCTTCGGGTAGGGGCAATACATAGGGAACAATTATCTTGTTATGTGTTGGAGGGTCTACCTACTCCCATTGTGTTGGGACTTCCTTTGCTGGTTAAACATAACCCTGTAATCAATTGGCAGTCCAGAGAGATAAGCCAATGGGGTGAGTTTTGCAAAAGCAACTGCATGAACACAGTCATCAGTGCGGTCGTACCTAGTACATTGCCTCCTTTTTTGGAGGATTTTGGGGATGTTTTTTCTGAGGAGGGGTGTCGGGAGTTGCCTCCTCATCGTGTGTATGACTGCTCTATTAATCTTCTTCCTGATGCTAAGTTACCTAAAGCTAGGTTGTATAATCTTTCTGGTCCTGAAAGACAGGCTATGAAAGATTATATTTCCAAAAGTCTGGCCAAAGGGCATATTAGACCTTCATCTTCCCCTGTAGCCGCGGGGTTCTTCTTTGTGAAGAAAAAAGATGGAGCCCTACGCCCTTGCTTGGATTTCCGCGAACTTAATCGGATTACTGTTCGAGATCCATATCCACTCCCTCTTATTCCTGATCTCTTCAATCAAATTGTTGGCGCCAAATGGTTCTCTAAATTGGATCTCAGGGGGGCGTAAAATCTGATTAGAATAAAAGAGGGGGATGAGTGGAAAACGGCGTTTAACACGCCGGAGGGACATTATGAAAACCTGGTTATGCCTTTTGGTCTGACTACTGCACCAGCAGTATTCCAACATTTTGTTAATGACATTTTTCGTCACCTTGTGGGGGTGTTTGTGGTCGTATATTTGGATGACATTTTAATTTACTCGCCAGATCTTGTGTCTCACCAGGAGCATGTGAGACAGGTGTTGCAGATCTTGCGAGACAATAAACTATACGCCAAACTGGAGAAGTGTGTTTTTGCCGTACAGGAACTTCAGTTTTTGGGTTTTTTGGTGTCAGCCTCCGGTTTCCGTATGGACCCTGAAAAGGTGAGAGCAGTGCTTGAATGGGATCAGCCAGGGGATCTTAAGGCTCTGCAGCGTTTTTTGGGGTTTGCTAATTACTACCGGAAATTTATTTGTAATTTCTCGTCTGTCGTCAAACCTCTCATGGACATGACGAGAAAAGGGACGGATTTTTCTAGGTGGTCGGACAAAGCTTGCCAAGCCTTTTCCTCTTTAAAGAGATGTTTTGCTTCGGCACCCGTTCTCATCCAACCAGATGTATCTCAGCCGTTCATTGTGGAGGTGGACGCGTCTGACGTAGGGGTGGGTGCTATATTGTCCCAGGGTCCGTCCCCTGGTAAATGGCATCCGTGCGCTTTCTTTTCTAAGAAATTGTCGTCCGCCGAAAGGAATTATGATATCGGCAATAGGGAACTTTTGGCCATTAAATTGGCTTTTGAAGAATGGCGTCACTTTTTGGAGGGGGCAGTCCACCCGGTCACCGTTATTACTGATCACAAGAACCTGCTGTATTTAGAATCCGCTAAGCGTCTGAATTCCAGACAAGCTCGATGGTCGTTGTTTTTTACCAGGTTTAATTTTGTCGTCACTTATCGTCCGGGGTCTAAGAATGTAAAGTCTGATGCTTTGTCTCGCAGTTTCCCAGGGGCCGGGAAAACGGATGACCCGATTCCTATCCTTCAGGAGGGGGTGGTAGTGTCGGCTGTATGTTCTGAGCTTGAGGAGGAGGTGTTAGAGGCTCAGGGGGACGCCCCTGCAGGACCTCCAGGGAGACTGTTTGTCCCGAATCAGTTGAGAGAAAAGGTTATTGAGGCACATCATAATTCTGCTTTAGCAGGACATCCAGGGAGTAAGGCTACTTTAGATCTCCTTTCTCGCGATTTTGGTGGCCTAACGCTAATAAAGATGTTATAACTTTTGTCGCGTCCTGTGGGGTTTGTGCTCGCTCTAAAACTCCTCATACCCGTCCATCTGGGACCCTTTTACCCTTGAAACTTCCGGAGCGTCCATGGACTCATTTATCTATGGACTTCATTACGGATCTTCCTCCGTCGTCAGGGAATACTGTCATACTGGTGGTTGTTGACAGGTTCAGTAAGATGGCACATTTCGTTGCTCTTCCTGCACTCCCTAATGCTAAAACTCTGGCGCAGGTGTTCATTAGGGAGATCGTGAGACTTCATGGGTTGCCTTCTGATGTGGTGTCAGATAGGGGGTCTCAGTTTGTGTCCAAATTTTGGAGGGCATTTTGCTTACGTCGGGGGATGCAATTTTCATCCACAGACCAATGGTCAGACAGAGCGTCTGAATCAGAGTTTAGAGACATATCTCCGGTGTTTTGTCTCGGAGAACCAGGAGGACTGGTCATCTTTCTTGCCTCTGGCAGAGTTTGCTCTTAACAACAGGCGGAGCGAGTCCACTGGTAAGTCCCCGTTTTTTGGGGCATATGGTTTTCATCCCCAGTTTTGTACTTTCAATGGGGGGGTCCTTCTGGGGTTCCTGAGGAGGAGCGTTTCTCGTCGTCACTTGCTTCTGTGTGGCGAGGTGTATTGAATAATTTGAGTACGATGAGGAACCGTTACAAACGTATGGCTGATAGTAGGAGGGTTTCTGGTCCAGATCTGAATGTGAACGATCTGGTATGGTTGTCTACCAGGAATATAAAACTTAAAGTGCCCTCCTGGAAACTGGGTCCCAGATTCATCGGGCCGTACAGGATCAGTTCCATAATTAATCCTGTGGCATTTCGTCTGGAACTCCCTTCTACTTTTAAAATTCATAATGTGTTCCACAAGTCATTACTTAAAAGGTATGTGGCACCAGTCATACCGTCACCTCTACCTCCTCCTCCAGTGTTGGTCAATGGTAACTTGGAATTTCAAGTATCAAAAATCATTGACTCTCGCCTGAATCGCCGGTCCCTTCAGTACTTGGTGCATTGGAAGGGGTATGGTCCGGAGGAGAGGACGTGGGTCCCTGCGTCTGAGGTTAACGCAGATCGTTTGGTTCGGACCTTCCACAGAACTCACCCGGGCAGGCCTGGCCCTGAGGGTCCGGAGGCCCCTCGTAGAAGGGGGGGTACTGTCATGTGTGCATTGCCACGAAGATCGTCGCGGTTGCACATTTTGACTTCTCACAGCTGAGTTGCTGTTTCTTTGTGTTTGGCAGCTAGGGAGTTAATTCTGTCTGTGCTCGGTGCTGGGACTGGGTGCAGTTTCTCCCGGCTGCAATTGATTATTTGTTGATTGGTTTCCTTTAAGTTTCTGGTTGTCTGCTTTGGGAGTTGCCAGTGAAACACTTCATGCAGACCACAGATAGGAATGAATCTGTATAGACTCTAGTGGAGAGATCCTTAGTTGTTTTAAGCTTAACTTGCTTAGAGTTTATTTCCCAGACCATTTATGTTCCTTCGGTGTTTGAGTGTGTATGCAAGAGAGTGCTATCCTGTCTGTCTTATATGTCTAATCTGTGTATTTAGCTGAGATCAGCCCATATCCCTTTGGTGGTAATCAAGATCCTTCTTAGGACTGATTACAGGGTTCAGGGTCTGATAGGAGACAGGGTTAGGCTGGAGACTTGGACCTCTGAACCATTATCAGTACCTCCAAGGTAAGGGATTAGTTAGGACCCCAGTGTAGGGTCAGGTTAGACCCCGGTCCTCCTCTTTCCTGTTACAGCTCATCAAGTCCTCAAGATTAACCCTGAGTTCAACTGATATCGTCTCTGCACATCTAGTCCTCAAGATTAACCCTAAGTTCTGCTGATATTGTGTCAGGTAAATCTATTTTATACTTACATTCTTATGTTTCTAAACTATATGTTGTATAGAGTGTGGTTCCTGTATAAATAGTTTACTGACATTGTAGTCATATCATTAGACAGCGTGACATTTAGCCACGTAAATTTGATAAAGGAATTATTGTTGTTGCAGCTCACCTAAAGGTCGCTAGGGGTGAAATTCAATTTTTCTAAGCTATTGTATCCAAAAGCCATTAAGCCCCCGTTCGCCTCTTAACAGTTCCTACAAAAGTCGGCTAATCTCACTATTTTGCACCATTGCTCGCCTGTTAGGGTATTACCTGTAACAGCTCCTTCTCTCCTCCACCTCAACTGCTTTCATTATAACAAGTAGTTTTATCTCTTACAACATCTAATTTCTCTAATTGAGCCACCAATCCTATATCTGTGATTATACTCAGGATTGTACCTCTTGTGTTGTGTGTCAAAACTTGTTCTCACTTCACTCAATCTCGTCCTAAAATGAGTCATAAAAACTCAAAAACAACTATTTCTAAACCTATTTCTCAGAAACAACAGCCATCAATATCCCAATCAAAATATAAAGGGATAAACCGCTCTCCCTCAATGGATTCAATCAATCAATTGAGTCCTACAAGTCAAGATCCCCTCTTAAAGGAGATACCTTGCCAACTTGTCATAGCCACAACAAGCCATCTATGTCTAGATCCCAAAAAAGTATCCCTTCTGGAGATCTTTATCGTGCCTCCGCCAATCCTCTCAGCTCCGCAGACTCCATGGATACTTCAATTTCCGCTAAACGGAAAAATCCAGGTGCGAGTGGGGAAAAATACTCTTCCTTTCATAATTCATCAGAGGAAGAATCGGAAGACATTTCCCCAAACTCTAGTCCGAATAAACCCATTTCAAAAAAGAGAGATGATATATCCATTGATAAGATTCAGACGGATTTTTGTTCAATGGAGTCTCTTCTTTCCATTCTAACAGATAGGATTGGCGTACGTATAAGTGAGGATCTCAAAAAACAAAACGAAATATTTCAAAATACATTTGAAATCTTCAATAAGAGGTTAGACAACCACGAATCAAGGATTGAGGCATTGGAAAAGAAAATGGATTCTCTGACTACTGAAAACAAAAATGCCCACTCAGAGATTACTAGACTTAGAAATAAATTGGCGGATATAGAGGATAGGAGCAGGAGGAACAACATCAAAATCAGAGGCATCTCTGAGGATGTCTCCCCCGCCAACTTATTAGATTATACTACTAAGCTGTTTAAAAAGATCCTGCCTAATCTTTCCAAAGGCGAACTTACCATTGACAGGATACACCGCCTTCCTAAACCCACAAACATTGCAAAAGATCTCCCAAGAGACACAATTATGAGGGTTCATTTTTATCACGTAAAGGAACAAATCATGAATTCCTTCAAAAACGAAAAAGGTTTTCCTGATCAGTACTCTCATCTAAGCTTTTCGCGGATTTATCCAAAGAAACGCTTGAGGGCAGGAGAAATTTCAACCCTATTACTTCCCTTCTTCGTGATAATAATGTTCCCTACAAATGGGGCTTTCCTCTCAAACTCTTGGTTAATGTAAAGGGAAAAACTCATGTTCTTTTATTCCCCGAAGGAAGGAAATAGTTTCTTGAAATCTCTTGGTATCTCCCCCCATCCTAGTACCTCTGATCGATTGGTCCATAATAGTCATACCTGAGGTCACCTTTTGCGTTACCTTTGTGCTTAAATTGAATATCTCAGACTTAGTTCTGTATCTCTTTTTATCCTCTTAAAGTATGTATAGATATTTGTCTTACTGTTACCAAATGTTTTTTTTTTTTCTCCTTATACCATGATATCTTATGTTTAGGTTGCTTCCTCGGGAAGCACAAATGTCTTTCCTGTCTTATTTCCCCAAAGATTAGAAGAACACACTTTTTAGTGTAGTTCCTGTGGACATTTGTCCTTTTGTCTATGTTATAATTTGTTCTAAACTGTATTTACTGAATAAAACCTTCCTTTTTTGACACAGTCGAAGTTGGTCAAAAAGGGAGGAAAAAGAAAATCCTTGTGCCAGTTTTTCCTAACCCCATCCTTTCCTTCTTCTTTATATTGAGGATATAATATCCCCTCTCCATCTCCATTCTAAATATTAGTGTAAATAGTTATAGCTTACCAGTTCGTTTAAAGAAGTTTGTGCCAATAATTTTTTCCTTTCCCTCCTACCTTACCTTACTTCACTTAATCATGACAAAAATTATGACCTACAATGTAAGAGGTCTGAACAGTCCTCAAAAAAGATGTTCATTATGGATTGAAATGCTAAAATCAAACTCTGACGTCATTTGTATCCAGGAAACCAAATTCATATCTGATAATCACCCTAAATTTTCTCATAATAAATTCCCATATGTCTATGAGGCTAGTGGCAAGAAAAAGAAAGCAGGTGTTGCCACAATTATAAAAAATTCCATTCCGTTCGAATTCATAGAAGAGTTCCCAGACCCTAATGGCAGATATCATATATTGATTTGCAAAATTAACAATACTCTCACCACTCTGGTAAACCTCTATGCCCCCAACGTGAGACAGACCAGATTCCTGAATAAACTTATGAAGAAAATAGATTCCCTCAAAAAAGGAGACCTGATTCTATTGGGAGATTTTAATGCGGTACCCGACAAAAAACTAGACTCATCCTCCCCGAATAGACCTGACTCTGGAACTATTAACAATTGGATCTACAATAACGAACTCTTTGACACCTTTAGGTGCCTTAACAGCTCTTCTATAGAGTACTCACACTTTTCTAATACTCATCAATCTGCATCCCGTATCGACCTCATATTAACAGATGTGTTTACTCTCCCTAAATTTAAAAAAATTGATATTGGAAATAGATCTATCTCGGATCACTCCCCGGTCACTGGGGTAGTCTCCCTTGGCCCTCCTCTAAAAAATAGCTCCTTATGGAGATGCAATACGAATATTCTTAATCATCCCTCCCACAAAGCTGTAATTGAAACTGCTCTGAAGAACTACTTTAAAGAAAACAACTCGGACTCTATTAGCCCTTTTATAAAGTGGTGCGCTCATAAAGCGGTAATTAGAGGAGAAATTATGTATTTATCATCCAAAATTAAAAAAGAAAATAGGAATACAATTACCGACTTACAGAATAAAATTAAAAATAAGGAATACGAGCAACTCAGTCTCTCTACTCCATCTACATCTTTACAAGATGAACTTTTTTCTATCAGGCAGGAACTAAGATCCGTAATTTTTTCCCAATATGATTCAATTATTAAAGCCGGAAAATACAAGTCATATACCTCTGTCAATAAACCTAACAGGTACATGACTAGCCGTTTAAAAAGTAATCGCATTAATAGTAGGATCAACAAAATTGTCAATGACAAAGGCATTTCTCTTTCCCACCCACAAGACATAGTGGAACAATTCGCTAAATTCTATAGCGACCTATATAACTTAGACCCAAATATCCAAGATCCAACCATTTTAAAGGATTCAATTCAATCCTACCTTTCTAAAATAAAGTTACCTAAAATTAAGAGTGAGGACCTTGATTCTCTTACAGTCCTTTTCACATCTCAAGAAATTGAAAATACCATTGCCCAACTGAAATTATTTAAATCGCCAGGTCCAGATGGCTTTTGTAATGAATATTATAAATCTTTTTCAAACATTCTATCCCCTCATCTAACGGAGATATTTAATATGGCTTCAACCTCTGGTTCCTTCCCAGCAGAAATGCTGGAGGCCACCATCGTTTTAATTCCCAAACAGAAAGGAAATTTGGACAGTACCGCAAACTACAGACCCATTTCCCTAATCAATTCGGACATCAAATTATACTCCAAAATGCTCGCAAATCGACTTAATTAAATTCTCCCATCTCTAATTAAGGACGATCAATTGGGTTTTGTAAAAGGACGTTTTTCGGCGGACGGTACTAGGAGAGCGATTAACTCTATTAAATTCATCAACAAACAAAGAATCCCCGCCATCCTCATCTCTCTTGATGCCGAAAAGGCCTTTGACCGTCTTAATTGGACCTTTTTAGAACTTTCACTGAAAAAATTTGGACTCAATGATCTCTTCATCTCCTCAATAATGGCTCTTTACAAAAACCCCAAGGCAAAAATTTATTCTAATAACCATATTTCTAATCCTTTCCCTATCTCTAACGGTACCAGACAAGGATGCCCCCTCTCCCCTTTACTTTTCATAATGGCAATGGAACCACTGGCTCAATCTATTAGACAAAACGACCTCATAAAAGGTATTATTACTCCCACTCGCCATTTAAAAATCAGTCTCTTCGCTGATGATATCATCCTCTCCCTGACCGATCCAATTAATTCGTTGATAGAAGTCCAAAAATGTCTTGATTCTTTCGCAAAACTCTCCAACTTTAAAATTAATTCTGCTAAATCCAAACTACTTCCGCTTAACCTGTCAGATCCACTCAAAAGAAAGTTAGAAGCTATTTCTTCATTTAGTTGGGCCAATCATGAATTTACGTACCTAGGTATCAATCTCCCCAACAACATCGACTCACTGGTTCAATCGAATATGAAGACTCTTTCAGAAACAATCACTAGAGATTTACATTCCTATAAAAATAAAGAATTGTCATGGTGGGGTAGGAATCTCACGATCAAATGCTACATTCTCCCTAAAATCCTATATATCTTGAGATCTATTCCTGTCCTAATACCAACAATTCACCTCACGCTCCTGCAGAAATCCATAAATCTTTTCATATGGAATAATAAAAGAGCCAGAATTGCTTGTAGCACACTATACAAAAACAAAATTCATGGAGGACTAGGTTTTCCAAATCTAATATCTCATTATCACGCAATTCTTATTAAACAGAGTCAAAAATGGATCCTTTCCTCTGACTACCCTGCTTGGATGGATTTGGAAATCGCCCTGAATAATAACAAACACCCTAGTCAGTTAATTTTTAAATCTATGTCAGGAGGTGACCTAACCTTAAATCCACACCCTATTTTTTCAGCCGCCTTCCAAGCTTGGAAAAAACTTCACCGTATTAAATCCAACACTCATAGTCGTAAAGTCAAAGAAAGGATCTCACTCCATACAATCGCCATGAGCCTCAATCATCCTCTAGCTTCAGATTGGAAACAACACAACATAAAATTCCTAGGAGATATTTCCCATAACGACCAATTTTTGTCATTCAATAACTTGAGAGAGAAATTCAATTTACCGTCACATATGTTTTTAGAATTTTTGGTCCTAAAAGATTCAATTCTCCCCTTCCTGTCCAAAAGTCAAAAGGGTTTCTGAGGCCTCAGTCAACCTCTTGAATAATCCTTCCCACAAGGTTTTTTGGAGTCATAAATATATTTATTCTTGGTTCAACAACGATACAGAGTTCACTACGAGTCCTAATATGAAAAAATGGGAAAAAGATCTGGAAATCCCATCTATTCCTGAAAAATGGGAGAATGCCCTGTCTTGTACATATGCTTCCAATGTTTCCATGTCACTTCACGAATCTTACTCAAAAGTTATCACAAGGTGGTATTATACTCCTTCCAAGTTAGCTCACGTTAATTCTTCTAACTCACCCTTATGTTGGAAGAACTGTGGCCTTAAGGGCACTCTGACCCACATGTTCTGGGCTTGTCCCTCCCTACAATCATTCTGGTCACAAATTTCAACGTTGATTAATAAAGTTTCAAAACAAACCATCAACCTTACCCCACAGTTAGCATTACTATCATTTGACTTAGAATTATTTGACCCAGGTCTTAGAGCACTGATTTTACATATTTTGCAAGAAGCAAAAAAGGCCATTGCCTTTAAATGGAAGGATCAGGATCCTCCAAATTTCGAGGTTCTGGTTAGCCAAATTGTTTTACATGAGTCGTTCGAACGTAGGTTTGCTCTAGTTAACAACCATTACTCAAAATTTGCTAAAAAATGGTCATACTGGCATGATAATATTCCTTGATCCCCCCCCTCCCCTCTTTCCCTCCCTCTTTACCTCCCCTTTCTTCCCTTGGCACGAAACTTTCTTGTTGCTACTGTTTATACTATTGTATTGTTTATAAGCTTATTGATTAGTATGTTATAACATTTCCTTATTACATATTACATTTTGCATTTAATGAAAAATCTTTTGTTACGCTTTTACATTTCCCCTTCCCCAATTGTTAAAAACCCTTCAATAAAGCTTTTGAAAAAGAAAAAAAGGGTGGTTCAAAGTTGAAATTTTTGGGTTATTCCTGCTCCTCTAGTCGTCCCTAACAAGATTCAAAGAGGTTGAGTTCGAATCTGTCGTACTTCAGGAGAAAATGGAAAACATGTTATAACTGAAGCAGGCCCAATGGCACCAATGAATGTGAAACACTATGTCAAACCACTGGCCATAACTTTTGTCAGGGTGGTTCAAAGTTGAAATTTTTGGGTTATTCCTGCTCCTCTATTCATCCCTAACAAGATTCAAAGAGGTTGAGTTCGAATCTGTCGTACTTCAGGAGAAAATGGAAAACATGTTATAACTGAAGCAGGCCCAATGGCACCAATGATTGTAAAACACTATGTCAAACCACTGGCCATAACTTTTGTCAGGGTGGTTCAAAGTTGAAATTTTTGGGTTATTCCTGCTCCTCTAGTCGTCCCTAACAAGATTCAAAGAGGTTGAGCTCGAATCTGTCGTACTTCAGGAGAAAACGGAAAACATGTTATAACTGAAGGAGGCCCAATGGCACCAATGAATGTGAAACACTATGTCAAACCACTGGCCATAACTTTTGTCAGGGTGGTTCAAAGTTGAAATTTTTGGGTTATTCCTGCTCCTCTAGTCGTCCCTAACAAGATTCAAAGAGGTAGAGTTCGAATCTGTCGTTCTTCAGGAGAAAACGAAAACATGTTATAACTGAAGCAGGCCCAATGGCACCAATGAATGTGAAACACTATGTCAAACCACTGGCCATAACTTTTGTCAGGGTGGTTCAAAGTTGAAATTTTTGGGTTATTCCTGCTCCTCTAGTCGTCCCTAACAAGATTCAAAGAGGTTGAGTTCGAATCTGTCGTACTTCAGGAGAAAATGGAAAACATGTTATAACTGAAGCAGGCCCAATGGCACCAATGAATGTGAAACACTATGTCAAACCACTGGCCATAACTTTTGTCAGGGTGGTTCAAAGTTGAAATTTTTGGGTTATTCCTGCTCCTCTAGTCATCCCTAACAAGATTCAAAGAGGTTGAGTTCGAATCAGTCGTACTTCAGGAGAAAACAGAAAAATGTTATAACTGAAGAAGGCCCAATGGCACCAATGAATGTGAAACAGTATGTCAAACCACTGGCCATAACTTTTGTCAGGGTGGTTCAAAGTTGAAATTTTTGGGTTATTCCTGCTCCTCTAGTCGTCCCTAACAAGATTCAAAGAGGTTGAGTTCGAATCTGTCGTACTTCAGGAGAAAATGGAAAACATGTTATAACTGAAGCAGGCCCAATGGCACCAATGAATGTGAAACACTATGTCAAACCACTGGCCATAACTTTTGTCAGGGTGGTTCAAAGTTGAAATTTTTGGGTTATTCCTGCTCCTCTATTCATCCCTAACAAGATTCAAAGAGGTTGAGTTTGAATCTGTCGTACTAAAGGAGAAAACAGAAAACATGTTATAACTGAAGCAGGCCCAATGGCACCAATGCATGTGAAACACTATGTCAAACCACTGGCCATAACTTTTGTCAGGGTGGTTCAAAGTTGAAATTTTTGGGTTATTCCTGCTCCTCTAGTCGTCCCTAACAAGATTCAAAGAGGTTGAGCTCGAATCTGTCGTACTTCAGGAGAAAACGGAAAACATGTTATAACTGAAGGAGGCCCAATGGCACCAATGAATGTGAAACACTATGTCAAACCACTGGCCATAACTTTTGTCAGGGTGGTTCAAAGTTGAAATTTTTGGGTTATTCCTGCTCCTCTAGTCGTCCCTAACAAGATTCAAAGAGGTAGAGTTCGAATCTGTCGTTCTTCAGGAGAAAACGGAAAACATGTTATAACTGAAGCAGGCCCAATGGCACCAATGAATGTGAAACACTATGTCAAACCACTGGCCATAACTTTTGTCAGGGTGGTTCAAAGTTGAAATTTTTGGGTTATTCCTGCTCCTCTAGTCGTCCCTAACAAGATTCAAAGAGGTTGAGTTTGAATCTGTCGTACTTCAGGAGAAAACGGAAAACATGTTATAACTGAAGCAGGCCCAATGGCACCAATGAATGTGAAACACTATGTCAAACCACTGGCCATAACTTTTGTCAGGGTGGTTCAAAGTTGAAATTTTTGGTTATTCCTGCTCCTCTAAGTTCCCAACAAGAGTTTCAAAGAGGTTAGGAGTTGAATCTGTCGTACTTCAGGAGAAAACTGGAAAACATGTTATAACTGAAGCAGCCCAATGGCACCAATGAATGTTGAAACACTATGTCAAACCATGGCCATAACTTTTGTCAGGTGGTTCAAAGTTGAAATTTTGGGTTATTCCTGCTCCTCTAGTCGTCCCTAACAAGATTCAAAGAGGTTGAGTTTGAATCTGTCGTACTTCAGGAAGAAACGGAAAACATGTTATAACTGAAGCAGGCCCAATGGTACCAATGAATGTGAAACACTATGTCAAACCCTGGCCATAACTTTGTCAGGGTGTTCAAAGTTGAATTTTTTGGGTTATTACTGCTCCTCTAGTGTCCCTAACAAGATCAAAGGTGAGTTCGAATCTGTCGACTCAGAAAAACGGAAACATTTTATAACTGAAGCAAGGCTCAATGTCACCAATGAATGTGAAACACTATTCAAACCACTGCCATAACTTTTGTCGGTGTTCAAAGTTGAAATTTGGTTATTCCTGTCCTCTAGTCGTCCTAACAAGATCAAGGGTTGGTCGAATCTGTCTTTCAGAGAAACGAAAAATGTATACTGAACAGCCATGGCACATGAATGTGAACACTAGTCAAACACTGCATAACTTTTGTCAGGGTGTTCAAAGTTGAAATTTGGTTATTCCTCTCCTCTAGTTCCTACAAGATTCAAGAGGTTGAGTTGATCTGTCGTACTTCAGGAGAAAACGGAACATTTATAACGAAGCAGCCCAAGCACCAGATTGAAACACTATGTCAACATGGCCAAACTTTTGTCAGGTGGTTAAAGTTGAATTTTGTTATTCTCTCTCTAGTCGTCCCAACAAGATTCAAAGTAGTTCGATCTGCTATTCAGGAGAAAACGGAAAACATTATAACTGACAGCCCAATGGCCAAGAAGTGACACTTGTAACACTGCCATACTTTTTCAGGGTAAGTTGAATTTTTGGTTATTCCTCTCCTTAGTCGTCCTACAAGTCAAGTTGATTAATTTCTACTTCAGGAGAAGGAAAATGTTATACGAAGCAGCCCAATGCACATGATGTGAAACACATGTCAACACTGCTAACTTTGTCAGGTGTAAGTTGAATTTTGTTATTCTTCCTCAGTTCCCAACAAGTTCAAGTTGAGTTATCTCTATTCAGGAGAAAGAAACATTATAACTGAAGCGGCCCAATGCACCAAGAATTGAAACATAGTCAAACCACTGCCATACTTTGTCAGGGTGTAATTAAATTTTGTATTCCTCCTAGTCCCTAACAATAAAGAGGTGAGTTAATCTCACTTAGAAACGAAAATGTTACTGAAGCAATGACATGTGAAACCAGCAAATGGCCTAACTTTCGGTGTAGTTGAATTTGGTTATCCTCTTTATTCCTACAGTTCGGTGTTGATCCGCTTCGAGAACGCGTATACTGAAGCATGGCCATTTACCTATCAACTGCATACTGTCGTGTTAGAATTGTATCGTCGCCGAAGAGTTTCGCGTCCGAGACGTCTATTGGCCTGGACTTGGACTCCGGTCTGCGTGGTTTTTCGCATCGCCAAGATAATTGAGTGTCTTATTCTAACGGTCTTTTCTAACGGAAATACGTTTTTATATTATTAACGGCTTAGCACGGCCATGACAATAACCTATTACCGCTTTGTCGCAGGAAGCGGTAAGTGAATTTTTATCCCTGTCTCTGTAGCCTAACAGTTCAAACAGGTTGAGTCTTAATCCAACATCGTACTTGCTGTAACAAAGAGGTTGAGTTTGAATCTGTCGTACTTCAGGAGAAAACGGAAAACATGTTATAACTGAAGCAGGCCAATGGCACAATTAGTGTTGAGCATTCCGATACTGCAAATATCGGGTATCGGCCGATATTAGCTGTATCGGAATTCCGATTCCGAGTTCCGATATTTTCGTCTTATCGGATACCGGAATCGGGATTGTCACTGTCACTGTCAGTGTCCGTCGGTCGGGTCTGTCAGGAGTCAGCGGCACTTACCTGGCAGAAGATCTCCGGCGGTCACGTCCTGGACTGCTTCATGGCCGCCATCTTCTTTCCCCGGCGGTCACATGCAGTTTCTCGCGATAACTGCAGTGACTGCTGGGTAATCCCGCCGTAAAGCAGTCAGTCCGATGACATCACCGCCGGGGAAGCAGGTAATCAGCTGTGCTGCGTCGCGATGACAGGCTCTGCCTGTCATTGCGATGTAGCACAGCTGGATCGTCGTGGGACTGTCGTTCTGGACTGCGTCGGACAGGTGGTATACTGTTGGTTTTTTTTTTTATTTTTTTACAGGAGATCGATGGCGTCGCAGGAATGAGAGAGTAATAAAATTAATGAAAACTGTGTTGTCTCTTTTATTTCATTAAAATACTTTTTTCTTGCTGTGTCTTTTTTTCATACATTTAATAACTTTGGGATTAATAATGGATCGGTGTCTTATTGACACCTCTCCATTATTAACCGGGCTTATTGTCACCGTGCAATCAACGGTGACAATAACCCCTTATTACCCCGCTTGCCACCGCTACAGGGCAAGTGGGAAGAGCCGGGTAAAGTGCCACAATTGGCACATCTTTTGATGCGCCAAATGTGGGGCTGCTGTAGCCTGGTATTATCAGGCTGTTGAGGGCCAAAATCCATGGGCCTTGACAGTCTTTTAATACCAGGCCGCAGCAGTCTGCATTTTACTTGGCTGGTTAACAAAAATAGGGGGTCCCCTACGCCGTTTTTTTTTTCGAGGGGATCCCCTATTTTTGTTAAGCAGCCAAGCTAAGCAGACTGCTGTGGCCTGGTATTATCAGGCTGGCAAGGTCCATGGATATTGGATCCTTACCAGCCTGAAAAACCAGGCCTCAGCGGTCTGCTTCATCTGGCTGGTTAACAAAAATAGGGGGGACCCCACGCCAATTTTTTTCGAGGGGATCCCCTATTTTTGTTAATCAGCCAAGATATGCAGACTGCTGTGGCCTGGTATTATCAGGCTGGCAAGGTCCATGGATCTTGGCTCCTTAACAGCCTGAAAATCCAGGCCTCAGCGGTCTGCTTCATCTGGCTGGTTAACAAAAATAGGGGGGACCCCACGCCAATTTTTTTCGAGGGGATCCCCTATTTTTGTTAATCAGCCAAGATATGCAGACTGCTGTGGCCTGGTATTATCAGGCTGGCAAGGTCCATGGATCTTGGCTCCTTAACAGCCTGAAAATCCAGGCCTCAGCGGTCTGCTTCATCTGGCTGGTTAACAAAAATAGGGGGACCCCACGCCAATTTTTTTCGAGGGGATCCCCTATTTTTGTTAATCAGCCAAGATATGCAGACTGCTGTTGCCTAGTATTATCAGGCTGGCAAGGTCTATGGATCTTGGCTCCTTAACAGCCTGAAAATCCAGGCCTCAGCGGTCTGCTTCATCTGGCTGGTTAACAAAAATAGGGGGGACCCCACGCCATTTTTTTTTCGAAGGGAACCCCTATTTTTGTTAATCAGTTCCCTCTGACGTCACTGATTGTGTCCCTGGCTGACCTGAAGTGAAAGTGGAAAGCAATCAATTAAGCTTTCCACTTAAGGGCCCGTCTCACATAGCGATATCGCTACCGAGATCGCTGCTGAGTCACTAGTTTTGTGACGCAGCAGCGAGCTCACCAGCGATATCGCTGTGTGTGACATTCAGCGACGATCAGCCCCCCTGCCGGGTATCGCTGATCGTCGCTGAAATGTCAGGACCTTTTTTTGATCGCTGGTTTCCCGCTGACAGGCACACATCTCTGCGTGTGACAGGCGGGAGACCAGCGATCCGCTGGTAACCAAGGTACACAGCGGTTTCAAGGCGCGGGGCTGTGCCTAGAAACCCACTGTGTACCTTGGATACCAGCGCCCTGATGCAGGGAGCTGGTATCCAAGGTACACAGCGGGTTTCCAAGCGCTGCGCGGTGCCTGGAAACCCGCTGTGTACCTTGGTTACCAGCGGATCGCTGGTCTCCCGCCTGTCACACGCAGCGATGCGTGCCTGTCAGAGGGAAACCAGCGATCAAAAAAAGGTCCTGACATTTCTGCGACGATCAGCGATACCCGGCAGGGGGGCTGATCGTCGCTGAATGTCACACACAGCGATATCGCTGGTGAGCTCGCTGCTGCGTCACAAAACTAGTGACTCAGCAGCGATCTCGGTAGCGATATCGCTATGTGAGACGGGCCCTTAAGCGATGTTACCCGCAGTGTCGCTGTCCCAGATCGCTGCCTGAGCTGCCTGTTTGGCAGCTCAGCAGCGATCATGTAGCGATACACCAGCGATCCTGACAAGTGCATATCGTTGTCGGGATCGCTGGTGTATCGTTATGTGACACCCAGCCTTTACTCTCCTGTCAGGCAGGAGAGGAACTCATTCATTTGGGGTTTACTGTGAGGCTGCAGCATTAGCTGCGGTCCCTGCAGTAAACATTAACCCTTTCTGAAGGATTACACCGTGGGACCTGACTGTGCATGGGATAGGTAAGAATAATTTTGCTTTTTTATTTTATTTTTATTACAGGAAATGGTTTTAGCAGTAAATAAAAGATGGTCAAAAACATGTGTCTTTATTTCATTAAAATGATTTTTAATTAAAGTGTGTGTGTTTTATTTTTATTTCATGCAATAGGATTAATAATTGATAGTTGTCTAATTGACAGCTCTCAATTATTAACCTGGCTTAAAGTGACCTTTCAATTGCAAGGTCATTTAACCCCTTATTAACCCATTCACCACCGCTACAGGGCAATGGGAATAGACGGGCAAAGTGCCAGAAAGGGCAAATCTAATTAGAGATTTGCCCTTTCTGGGGTGTCTGGGGGCAGATGTTAAGTAGCCGGGGGGGGGCAAAAATAATGGTCCCTCTCTGGGCTATTATTATCTGCCCCCACTCACTGGCTTTGTCTGTCTGGTTGCGAAAATAGGGCGGGAGCCCACGCATTTTTTTTCAGCAATTTTACACCTCATATATATATATACATGTCATTGAATTTGTGACACATATATATATATATATTTATATTTGTAGTTCATACACTTCTACATAGTATAATAGCCGCTAATTCAATTGCCGGCTTTTGTGAAAATGCAGAACCCGACATGAAATGACACTTGGTGTACATAGGGTTAACCATGTCTTTTCATGTCCTTTGCTATCTAATTTGCACAAACAATTAAATCAGACTATGTGTGCAAAATTTCACACCTGTAGGGGTTAATTAAAGGTGTAAATTCGTAGCAAAAAAGTCCGTTTTTTTTACAACAAATTTACACCTTTAATTAACCCCTTCAGGTGTGAAATTTTGCAAACATAGTCTGATTTAATTGTTTGTGCAAATCAGATAGCAAACGACATGAAAATACATGGTTAACCCTATGTACACCAAGTGTCTTTTCATGTCGGGTGCTTCTGTCTTTTCACTGAAGCCGGCTTTACCCGGCAATTGAATCAAAGGATATTTTACTATGTAGAAGTGTATAAACTATACATATATGTATATATATATGTCACAATGACATGTATATATATATATATATATGTATTCTATGTGTGTATATTTAGTGTTTACAAGGAAAGAATGGGGTTTTTTTAGTTGCGATATTTTGTTCCCATAGACTTACATGGGACTTCCGGTATCGTATCGGGTATCGCCGATTTTTTAGTGATATCGGCGATACCATTCCGATTCCGATACTTTAGGATATCGGAAAGTATCGCTCAACTCTAGCACCAATGAATGTGAAACACTATGTCAAACCACTGGCCATAACGTTTGTCAGGGTGGTTCAAAGTTGAAATTTTTGGGTTACTCCTGCTCCCTAGTTGTCCCTAACAAGATTCAAAGAGGTTGAGTTCGAATCTGTCGTACTTCAGGAGAATATGGAAAACATGTTATAACTGAAGCAGGCCCAATGGCACCAATGAATGTGAAACACGATGTTAAACCACTGGCCATAACTTTTGTCAGGGTGGTTCAAAGTTGAAATTTTGGGGTTATTCCTTCTCCTCTAGTCGTCCCTAACAAGATTCAAAGAGGTTGAGCTTGAATCTGTCGTACTTCAGGAAAAACGGAAAACATGTTATAACTGAAGCAGGCCCAATGGCACCAATGAATGTGAAACACTATGTCAAACCACTGGCCATAACTTTTGTCAGGGTGGTTCAAAGTTGAAATTTTTGGGTTATTCCTGCTCCTCTAGTCTTCCCTAACAAGATTCAAAGAGGTTGAGTTCGAATCTGTCGTACTTCAGGAGAAAACAGAAAACATGTTATAACTGAAGCAGGCCCAATGGCACCAATGAATGTGAAACACTATGTTAAACCACTGGCCATAACTTTTGTCAGGGGGATCAAAGTTGAAATTTTTGGTTATTCCTGCTCCTCTAGTAGTCCCTAACAAGATTCAAAGAGGTTGAGTTCGAATCTGTCGTACTTCAGGAGAAAACGGAAAACATGTTATAACTGAAGCAGGCCCAATGGCACCAATGAATGTGAAACACTATGTCAAACCACTGGCCATAACTTTTGTCAGGGTGGTTCAAAGTTGAAATTTTTGGGTTATTCCTGTTCCTCTAGTCGTCCCTAACAAGATTCAAAGAGGTTGAGTTCGAATCTGTCGTACTTCAGGAGAAAACGGAAAACATGTTATAACTGAAGCAGGCCCAATGGCACCAATGAATGTGAAACACTATGTCAAACCACTGGCCATAACTTTTGTCAGGGTGGTTCAAAGTTGAAATTTTTGGGTTATTCCTGCTCCTCTAAGTCGTCCCTAACAAGATTCAAAGAGGTTGAGTTCGAATCTGTCGTACTTCAGGAGAAAACGGAAAACATGTTATAACTGAAGCAGGCCCAATGGCACCAATGAATGTGAAACACTATGTCAACCACTGGCCATAACTTTTGTCAGGGTGGTTCAAAGTTGAAATTTTTGGGTTATTCCTGCTCCTCTAGTCGTCCCTAACAAGATTCAAAGAGGTTGAGTTCGAATCTGTCGTACTTCAGGAGAAAACGGAAAACATGTTATAACTGAAGCAGGCCCAATGGCACCAATGAATGTGAAACACTATGTCAAACCACTGGCCATAACTTTTGTCAGGGTGGTTCAAAGTTGAAATTTTTGGGTTATTCCTGCTCCTCTAGTGTCCCTAACAAGATTCAAAGAGGTTGAGTTCGAATCTGTCGTACTTCAGGAGAAAACGGAAAACATGTTATAACTGAAGCAGGCCCAATGGCACCAATGAATGTGAAACACTATGTCAAACCACTGGCCATAACTTTTGTCAGGTGGTTCAAAGTTGAAATTTTGGGTTATTCCTGCTCCTCTAGTCGTCCCTAACAAGATTCAAAGAGGTTGAGTTCGAATCTGTCGTACTTCAGGAGAAAACGGAAAACATGTTATAACTGAAGCAGGCCCAATGGCACCAATGAATGTGAAACACTATGTCAAACCACTGGCCATAACTTTTGTCAGGGTGGTTCAAAGTTGAAATTTTTGGGTTATTCCTGCTCCTCTAGTCGTCCCTAACAAGATTCAAAGAGGTTGAGTTCGAATCTGTCGTACTTCAGGAGAAAACGGAAACATGTTATAACTGAAGCAGGCCCAATGGCACCAATGAATGTGAAACACTATGTCAAACCACTGGCCATAACTTTTGTCAGGGTGGTTCAAAGTTGAAATTTTGGGTTATTCCTGCTCCTCTAGTCGTCCCTAACAAGATTCAAAGAGGTTGAGTTCGAATCTGTCGTACTTCAGGAGAAAACGGAAAACATGTTATAACTGAAGCAGGCCCAATGGCACCAATGAATGTGAAACACTATGTCAAACCACTGGCCATAACTTTTGTCAGGGTGGTTCAAAGTTGAAATTTTTGGGTTATTCCTGCTCCTCTAGTCGTCCCCTAACAAGATTCAAAGAGGTTTGAGTTCGAATCTGTCGTACTTCAGGAGAAAACGGAAAACATGTTATAACTGAAGCAGGCCCAATGGCACCAATGAAGTGAAACACTATGTCAAACCACTGGCCATAAACTTTTGTCAGGGTGGTTCAAAGTTGAAATTTTGGGTATTCCTGCTCCTCTAGTCGTCCCTAACAAGATTCAAAGAGGTTGAGTTCGAATCTGTCGTACTTCAGGAGAAAAACGGAAAAACATGTTATAACTGAAGCAGGCCCAATGGCACCAATGAATGTGAAAAACACTATGTCAAACCACTGGCCATAACTTTTGTCAGGGTGGTTCAAAAGTTGAAATTTTTGGGTTATTCCTGCTCCTCTAATCGTCCCTAACAAGATTCAAAGAGGTTGAGTTCGAATCTGTCGTACTTCAGGAGAAAACGGAAAACAGTGTTATAACTGAAGCAGGCCCAATGGCACCAATGAATGTGAAAACACTATGTCAAACCACTGGCCATAACTTTTGTCAGGGTGGTTCAAAGTTGAAATTTTTGGGTTATTCCTGCTCCTCTAGTGTCCCTAACAAGATTCAAAGAGGTGAGTTCGAATCTGTCGTACTTCAGGAGAAAACGGAAAACATGTTATAACTGAAGCAGGCCCAATGGCACC